>CAUYON010136089.1:0-12456 GCA_963573935.1 Arctocebus calabarensis
CAGGTTTTTTTCTTTGTTTGTTTTGAGACAGAACCTCAAGCTGTCACCCTGGATAGAGTGCGGTGGCATCACAGCTTACAGCAACCTCCAATTCCTGGGCTCAAGCGAGTCTCCTGCCTCCGCCTCCCAAGTAGCTGGGACTACAGGCGCCCGCCACAATGCCCGGCCATTTTTTTGGTTGCAGCTGTCATTGTTGTTTGGCGGGCTCGGGCTGGATTCGAACCCACCAGCTCAGGTGTACGTGGCTGTCGCCTTAGCCCGTTGAGCCACAGGCGCCAAGCCAGTTTATCAGGTTTTGAAGCACATCATACACAACCACAAGAATCAGCTGAAAAATGAAGGAGCTGGTCTTTCGCCTGTCCCACCTCCTAGATTCTCACCAACATCTCACATGAAGGCGCACTCTGCTTCTGACAAGTATCCTCTGTCTTTGCTTGGGTTTCCTGCAAATAGAACATGTAAGAGTTTTCCAGACTATATTTTATGATGTTAATAAGTCACAGAATACACCACAGCAGAAATGTCCGTGGGCAAATCAGCATAGGAAGTTCTGGATTAGAGGAAATCAAACTGTTTTCTTTTCTACAGAACTTCTTTTTTTTTTTTTTTTAGAGACAGAGTCTCACTTTATCGCCCTGGGTAGAGTGCCGTGGCATCACACTGCTCACTGCAACCTCCAGCTCTTGGGCTTAAGCGATTCTCTTGCCTCAGCCTCCCTAGTAGCTGGGACTACAGGCACCCGTCACAGCGCCCGGCTATTTTTTCGTTTTGCAGTTCGGCCGAGGCCGGGCTTGAACCCGCCACCTTCGGTATATGGGACCGGCGCCCTACTCACTGAGCCACAGGAGCCGCCCAGGAATGTGCTTCTTATCCTTGGGGGAGGCCAAGTGTCCGGGATGTAGGTGCAGGGACACGGCAGTGAATGATCCTGGGAAAGAGTCACCCTCAGTGATAACCTCAGGGTCCAGGGCAGGAGGGACTAGGCAGACCTGTCCCACCTCCAGGAGTCACTTATCATTAGAGGGATATGGTGACTCAGGGAGCTGTGGCCCTGGCTGTAACCTCTCTGTGGGTGGGGCTGGGGGCCGGCTCACCCCACAGGCTGCATCGGCCCCACGTCCCCAAGGAGTTGGGGAGTTCACTGCTGGCAACTGAAGCAGTGAGATGGATGGGAGGGGTTGCTGTCCAGAGCTTTGGGAGACCTTGTGAGAATCCAGGTTAAGGCTGTCAAAAGACAAGATGACAAGAAATTTAGTTATAGATCTAATTGGCTTTCATTGATGATTCATGAATTGAGGCAGCCTCCATTCTACAAAACAGAATGAGAGCCCCACCCCTACCTTCAGCAAGCAACAGAGCAGACCCCTAGACTGCTGGGTTTTGAAGCAGAATGATGGGAAAAGCAAACTGATGCGTCACCATTGGGTTACTTCAGGCTGCTTTTGATTAAGGATTAGAGCAGAAGAGATTGTTTTGCTGACTCTGTAGATGGGACTCTTCTGTTTTCAGGAAAACCTGGTCTGTTGTTTTTGGATCTAACTACTTCCTTCAAGCTTCAGTTTGATTGTGTGCCATTTAGCATGAGTGACTCCATTTTGGGTTGGTCTAGTCTGTTGGGGCCTGGTGCCCAGGCTGAGCTCAAAACAATGGGCTTCCATGATTGCTAACGAGGCTAAATGGCAGGGGACTAGAATGAGAAACCCCGGGCTACAGGCCTATGGGGCTTTGAGGCCAACCCAGGATCCCCCTCCTTCTGGTCTCAGAATGATGTCCTTGCCTCCTGGACACCCACACTGGATCAAGGTCCCCTCGGGCCCCACCCCAGGCGCGAAGTACATCTGTCCCTCACAGGAAGCTTTGTGCTTGGAATCTCTCAGCAGCAGAGTGGCTGCAGGCACTGCCCTTTGTCACGTGCGGAGAGTGAGTCAGAGAGGACAAACAACCTCCCACAGCCTGGCTAACACATGTAGTAGCGGAGAATTAAACCAGTTCTCCTAGACCATGTCATACTGGGAGGGTGCCCTGAGAGGGCCCGTGGCTAATGAAATGAGGGCAGGAAGAATGGGAGAACGGGCACAGCATCCTCCCCCAGAATCCAGCCCACTTGATGGGCAGGGGTGGGAAGAACAGAGGGTCTGCCCTGTGGATGGTCCTTCAGTGGGACCCTGCCATGTGGGTAAGGATGGGGGTGGCAGTTCATTACCATGATGCTTTGGAGACCTGAGAGCTGGACCCCATCCTCCTCTTTCTCAAGACCCTCTGGAGCACCGTGCCAGAACCCACGGGCACCCACAGCAAGCATGACATTGGCACAGCGTCTGGCACAGTCAGCACCTGATTATTATTTTAGAGGCCTGTGGGCTTGAGAGGGAGTCGCTGGTCCTGAGCTGGCCCCATCCAAATGTCTTTCACCATCAAATGATGTATCCACTCCCACCCCAGCAGGAGGTTGAATTTGGAGCTGCCTCAGCCCACTAAGGGACACCTGTGTCCCAGAGACCCTGGGCCTTTTGGGCCTGGACCTCAGCATCTCAGCCCCAGGAGGCAAGAAGAGGTCTAGGACCTGGCTGGCATGCTGGGGATGGACAGCAACAGCGAGAAGGTGGGGATCAAGGGAAGGGAATGCAGTGTGCCTTCTCATCTGTGCCTGGCACTCCCCCGACACCCCAGCTGACATGCCGGCGTCTGGATTTAGACTCCAACCCAGAGGTATTCCTTTCTCTGAGGACTTGAGCTGCCCCTCTCCCCAGGGCCCAGTGGGAAGCCTTCTGTTCCTCTGAATTCAAGTTTTCTGGCGTGAGGAGCTAGGTGGCTTGGGCACGCTTCTGGCTCCCTGTGTGCCTTGGTCTCCATCTCCTTCAGTGGGGCAAATAATGGCCCTCCTGCCAGGCCGCTTGGGGGTTAGAAGGGTCAGGGTAGGGCAGATGGCATGCCACATCCTGAAAACATGCCAGGGGAGGTGGGTTTGGGGGCCCAGCCCAACCCAGGACTGGTGCAGGAGTCCCCTGCTCTATGGGTCAACAATGGCTGCTCAGCCCTTCTATGAGGCCAAAGGGCCAGAATCCTCTCAGACTTTGGGCAGAAGGCAGCCTTGGTTCCTCTGCTTCCCTGGGTCCTACCCAGCGCCCTGTCCCCTCTACTGGGCACTTAGTCCAGAGTGACCAACCATGGGGCACACTGCCAGTTCTCGTGGCCCTGCAGGAGAGATGTGCGTCTTGTTGCCCTGGGCGAGCTGGCCTTAGTGTTGCTAAGAGAGGCTACTGGAATGTTCCATGCAGACACACATACACACCTCCTGCAGAACTCCTGCCCACTGGTCCACCATTCGCCTTCCACACCTTACATTTTTGTGGTTTCTGCAGGGACTGTTATGAAAGTGGAGAGAGTTGCAGGTGTGGTTTGCCTCCAGCATCCACCAGGGGAGGTCTGAGGGTGAGAGCTGAGCAAAGACTGGCGGGGGTGGGGGGAGTCCTCACAGACTGCTTAGCGTAAACTCCGCAGCCTGCACCTGCAGTCGGCCTTTGCTCAGGGCATTCTGTGTGCACAGAGGCAAGTGCTTCATGCAGCATGGTGTCATTCAGTCCTCACGATGATACGAGGTACTGTGACCACCCCAGTTCACAGATGAGGAGACTGAGGGAGAGGGGGTGAGTGACTTGCCTAAGGTCACAGCCAGGAGACAAGGCTGACAGTAACTCAAGAGGCGTGCAGGGCTCTTGGCTCCTGGGTCTCAGTCTCCCTTCTTCTTCTTTTTTTTTTTTTTGAAACAAGAGTCTCACTTTGACTTGGCGCCTGTAGCTCAAGCAGCTAAGGCGTCAGCCACATACACCAGAGCTGGCGGGTTCGAATCAACAACAATGTGAAACAACAATGTGAAACAACAATGACAACTGCAACCAAAAAATAGCTGGGCAATGTGGCATGCACGTGTAGTCTCAGCTACTTGGGAGGCTGACGCAAGAGAATTGCTTAAGCCTAGGCGTTGGAGGTTGCTGTGAGCTGTGATGCCAGAGCACTCTACCCAGGGCAATGCTTGAGACTTTGTCTCAAAAAAAAAAAAAAAAAAAAGAGGCTCGGCGCCTGTGGCTCAACGGGCTAGGGCGCCAGCCAAGTACCTGAGCTGGCAGGTTTGAATCCAGCCCGGGCCCACCAAACAACAATGACGGCTGCAACCAAAAAACAGCTGAATGTTGTGGCGGGCGCCTGTAGTCTCAGCTACTTGGGAGGCAGAGGCAGGAGACTCTCTTGAGCCCAGGAATTAGAGGTTGCCATGAGCTGTGACGCTACAGCACTCTATCTAGGGTGACAGTTTGAGGCTCTGTCTCACCAAAAAAAAAAAAAAGAGAGTCTCACTTTGTCATCCTCAATAGAGTACCATGGCATCATCATAACTCACTGCAACCTCAAACTCTTGGCCTTCAGTGATCCTCTTGCCTCAGTTGCCTCAGCCTCCCAAGCAGCTGGGACTACAGGTGCACGCCACAACACCCAGCTATTTTTCTTTCTCACTCTTGCTCAGTCTGGTTTGGAACTCATGAGCTCAAGCAATCCACCCACCTCAGCCTCCCAGATTACTAAGATTACAGGCGTGAGCCACCACACCCAGCTCAGTCTCCCTTCTGTCACCTGCTTGGCCCCTCTGGGGGCCATGGTGCCTGTCCTATGTGGAGGCAACTGCCCAGTTTCTCTCAATTAAAGCAGGACACCCCTTCCCCCTGCCCAGTCACCAGGCTATCCCAGGGCTGGAGCAGGCATGCCTAATTGCAGCCTTGGAGGTTCAGAACTGTCAGCACAGTCTCACCCTTCATAAACTCCAGCCAGTGGGCAGGTGCTATAGCTCCGCCCCTAACACCAAGTCCCAAATGATGAGTTAAATAGGCCAAGAGGGGCCTGCCTCCCAGCCCACAGGCAGGGGGTGATGGGGGACAGAGCATAACCAGCTATTATCACTGGCAGACCCTGCATGGTGGGCAGCAGAATGAGGGGGCCACTGTGAGAGTGAATGAGGGTAATCAGGGTGGGCTTCCTGAAAGAGGTATCAGCCAAGCTGATGGGAAGCTTGAAGGAAAGGGAGTCAGAGGGAAGGAGGAAAGGGTCCCCATGGGTCCTTGGCACCAGGCCAAGCAGTGAGTGCGTCAGAGTGCTCCTCTGATGAGCTGCAAGTAAACAGGCAGGGCCCAGGGGAACGTCAGGGCCCCCACCCTGCATGCCAGCCCTGGTGACAGCATGGAGGCACAACTGACCTCTCACCCCTCACCTCCACTGTCAGCTCCTCCTCTAAACACAGCCCCAGAGCTGGGTGAGCAGCTGGGCCTCTGGGGCCTGAAGTGCTCTTTCCCCGCTTCCCTAGCAGCTGAGGGGACAGGAGCCAACCACCCAAGGTCACCCAGGCCTCTGCCTGGGCTGGAGTCAGGGAGGACAGAGAGTTCTATTTAGAGAGTTCCAAAGCAATGGCCATGGTGGCCGATGCTGGAATGTCTCTCTACTTATCACACTCCTGTTCACTCAGGCCAGGCAGCTGTGAGGCCGCCTGCCTCCAGTGGGGGGGACAGAACAAGTAGGGGAGCCAAGTGTGGGGCTAATTTCTATGCAGCAGGAAGAAACATGGCCCCCACTATCCAGGCCTGCAGCTGCCTCCCCTACACAGCGGAGGAGAGTGGTCTGCGTGTTTGCCGGTGTGTGTCGGGGTGTGTCCTGTAGTGGTGGCCGGGGATAGAAAGGGTATCCGGGCAGTCAGAGGCAGGGGTGTCCAGGAGGAGCAGCCCCCGTCACACAGTCCACACTGACCCCTCCAGCAGGATGGAGCCCTTTGAGGACACGCTGCGGCGGCTGCGGGAGGCCTTCGCCGCGGGGCGCACACGGCCAGCTGAGTTCCGGGCTGCGCAGCTCAGGGGCCTGAGCTGCTTCCTTCAGGACAATAAGCAGTTACTGCTGGATGCGCTGGCCCAGGACCTACGCAAGGTGGGCGCGGGGTCAGGGGGCAGTGCTGCAGCTGGGACGGGGTGGGACAGCTGCACCCTCTTAAAGGGGAACTAAAAGCCCATCACATCCCAGCTCCTTGCCGGGGCCAGAACCCACTCTCCTGCCTTCATGCATTTCTACCTTCCTGCAACAACTACTGAACACCTACTATGTGCTGGGTACTGTCCTGGGCTCTGGGAATACAGCAGAGAATGAAACAAAGTCCACATGGACACTGGGAAAATGGTAGCAGGTACAGCATGTGCCAAGGCCCTGAGGCAAGCGGTGCTGGGTGAGTCTGCTTCAGCAGACTTCAGCCTGAGGCCAGGGAGGCCGCAGGGGTTGGAGGGGCAGGAAGAGAGGAGGTTACCACAGAGGCCGCGGAAGCCCTGGGCTTCACCCTGGGTGCAGTGGGCATCATGGTGCTCTGTGAACCTCAGGGCATCAGCCCTTCCCGATTCCAGCAGCAGCCACAGCAGAACCCCAGGCAGCACACTCCCCTGAGGCCAATCCTCCAACCCTCAGACAGTTGGGCCCACCTGCATAACAGCCTCTGCCTCAGCACAGCTGTCCAAAGGGCTACCCCTGAGACCCTGTTCTATGACAAAATACCCTTGGTCTGTGCCTTGATGGCCGCAGTGTCCAGCTCTGCCCCCAGCCTACTGGGCTCCTGGGGACTTACCCATCCCCACCTCTCAGCCTCCATAAAACTTTACCGGACTATCTATCTGGGTCCCTTTTCTTTCTTTCTTTCTTTTTTTGAGACAGAGTCTCACTTTGTTGCTCTCAATAGACTGCTATGGCATCATAGCTCACAGCAACCTCAAACTCTTGGGCTCAAGCAATCCTCTTGCCTCAGCCTCCCAAGTAGCTGGGACTACAGGTGCCTGCTACAATGCCTAGCTATTTTTTTTTAGAGATAGGGTCTCATTCTTGCTCAGGGTGGTCTCAAACATGTGAGCTCAGGGCATTCCACCTGCCTCGGCCTCCCAGAGTGCTAGGATTATAGGCGTGAGCCACTGCACCTGGCCTCTGGTCCTTTTTCTTTTTTCTTTTGCAGTTTTTGGCTGGGGCTGGGTTTGTTTTTGTTTTTGTTTTTGTTTTGAGACAGAGCCTCAAGCTGTCACCTTGGATAGAGTGCTGTGGCATCACAGCTCACCGCACCCTCCAATTCCTGGGCTCAAGCAAGTCTCCTGCCTCCACCCCCCAAGTAGCTGGGATCACAGGCACCCACCACAACGCCCAGACATTTCTTGGTTGCAGCCGTCATTGTTGTTTGGCGGGCCTGGGCTGGATTCGAACCTGCCAGCTCAGGTGTACTTGGCTGGCGCCCCAGCCCGCTGAGCCACGGGCGCCGCACCAGCCGGGGCTGGGTTTGAACCCACCACCTCCAGGATATGACCGGTGCCCTACTCCTTTGAGCCACAGGCACTGCCCCATCTGATTCCTTTTCTATCTCCAGCTCAGATTTCCCTCCTACCTTCCCATCCCAAATATAGAAGCTGAGGCCCCACAAAGGGAGCGTAGCTCAGAAAACCCACCCAGACCTCTTTTTCTGGTCTCAGCCAGTCCTGCCCCAGGCAGCATCTACCCAGGCTGTGTGCTGTGTTCTCAGTTAACCCCCAATAGCCCTTCTTGGTAGGGGTGGCCACTGCCAGTTATCCACAAAGGGGTCTCAGAGAAGGCACATTCTTCCCAAGAACACACAGCCAAGAAGCACAGAGTCAGAGTTTGAACCTGGCTCAAGGTGATGGGGTTTGGCTGGGTCCAAACCATCCATCTGGTAAATTGGCCCAAATCTCATGCAGGTCCTGGGTAACTTACCAAGCCTGGTGGGCAGGCACAAGTGCCCTGAACCAGCTCAGCAATGAGCAAGTGCTGGTGGGTGTGATGTCTCTCCAAAATCACGCTCTTGTCCCTCATGGGGTTCAGCTCTGGCCCTGACCTTGCACCTGGTTGCCAGAGTGATGTGGGCAAGGCATCCCCTTTCCTGGGCTTTGTCGACCCCCCTGTCCTGTTCCCCTCTGCTCTGATACAGGAGAGCCTGCATGGTGCCTTGGGTGGAGTGTCAGCCTGGCTCTGGCATCCTTGACCCGGCTCAGCTCCCTGTAGCCCACTGGCTGGTTCTTTCCTTTTCAGGATAGAGATTGGGACAATGTCCTTATTGATTTTCTTTCTTCCTCACTCCTGGCTAAAAAGCTTGATGATGCCCTTGGACCTTGGGCTGTAGGAAATGACAGCATTTACCCAGGGAGGCTGTGCCCTGTGTCGCCTGCAGATGAATCTTCACAAGGCAGGTCATGGCTAGCTACACAGACAGTCTTATTAAAACTTGGTCAGGGCAGTGCCTGTGGCTCAGTGAGTAGGGCGCCGGCCCCATATACTGAGGGTGGTGGGTTCAAACCCAGCCCTGGCCAACTGCAACAAAAAATAGCCGGTCATCAGGTGGCGCCTGTGACTCAAAGGGGTAGGGCGCCGGCCCCATATGCTGGAGGTGGCAGGTTCAAACCCAGCCCAAGCCAAAAACTGCGGGGGGTCGGGGTGGGGAAATAGCTGGGCATTGTGGTGGGCGCATGTAGTCCCAACTACTCGGGAGGCTGAGGCAAGAGAATCGCCTACGCCCAAGAGCTGGAGGTTGCTGTGAGCTGTGACTCCACGGCATTCTACCAAAAAAAAAAAAAAAACTTGGCCAGGTTTTGTCCCTACTCTGCTCGGCCACCGGGCCCCAGCCCCATTGCCTTGCCCACTGCCTTCCTAGCTGAGCAGGAACAGCACGCTCCCCTCAGGGCCTTTCCATGTGTCAGGACTTCTGCCCAGAATATTAAGCCTCCAGGTAGCCACAGGCTCCCTCCCTCCCTGTCTTCAGATCACTGCTCAAATGTCACCTCATCCTGGAGGCCTGTACTGGCCATCTTGTATAAAACAAGAGCAAACACGCACACCTGCCCCCCGCACAATGCACACGCCCAGCCTACACACTCGCTCTGGCTGTTGCGACACCTCCAACACTGCTCCGTACTTCCATAGCACCACCACATCCTAATGGAGCCGTCAGCGTCTTCTGAGTCATGCTGCCTCCCCTGCAAGGTCAGCCCCACAGGGCGCAGGCACTGGCTCATGTCCGTGAGTGAACAAGGAGTGAATGGATGAGTAAATGACCGCAGACTTTGCCTCAATGAGGCTGTGTGTCCCCAGAGCTCCAACCACCTACTGACCTTACCCACTCCCCACAGTCGGACTTTGAGTCGGAGATGTCTGAGATTGCCATCAGCCAGGCTGAGGTCGCGTTAGCCCTCAAGAATCTGCGGGCCTGGATGAAGACCGAGAGAGTGGCCAAGAACCTGGTGAGCATGCTGGGCGTCAGGCGGGTGCGGCCTTCCGGGCCTATCTGCTTCACCAGTGGCTTCCCTGGGTGGGGGTGGCTGTGAAACAGTGAGGGTGCTGGGCACCTCATGTTCACCCCTGGCTGCCCGCCCAGGCCACCCAGCTGGACTCGGCCTTCATCCAGAAGGAGCCCTTCGGCCTGGTTCTCATCATCTCCCCCTGGAACTACCCCGTGAACCTGACGCTGGTGCCCCTGGTAGGCGCCCTCGCTGCAGGTGAGAGCTGAGCCCCACCTTCCCACCATCCTTCCCCACTCAGGCTGAGGCCACCCACAGAGCTAGGAAGGGAATGGGGTCAAATAGCCCAAGTCTGGGCCACCGTCCCCAGGCTGTGTGGCCGTGGGCTGGTCATGTCACCTCTCTAAACCAGGTTCTTGCCCTGAAAATGGGAGAGGTCAGTGTCTACCCCACAAGTACATGGAGACCAGAATTGGGCGATGCCTCCCCCAGCTCTGTCTCTGCACTGCCCTGCAGGGAACTGTGTGGTGCTGAAGCCATCAGAGATCAGCAACAGCGTGGAGAAGGTCCTGGCCGAGGTGCTGCCCCGATACCTGGACCAGGTAAGTAGGGCCTTGGGGCACAAGGAGCTTACACAGGCAGGGGCTATGGGCTGGTCAGACCTGAGTCCTGGCTGCCCCGCAGCCTCATTTTCCCTCTGAAGAGCCTGTCCTCTGGGGATCTGTGTCTGCCTCTTGTCTGCCCTGCTAGCCTCAGCCCTCCGTGCAGCCCAGCCAGACCCAACCTTGCCCCTGTTGGGTTGGGTCTAAGGGAGCTCCCTGCCCCCCTGGCGACTCTGGCTCAGGCCAGGCAAGGGACTAGGGGCTGGGCAAGGCAAAGCAGCCCCTGGACTCTTGGGCTGGGATCCCAAGGGAGCCTTTACCCGTCGCCTTGCAGAACTGCTTTGCTGTGGTGCTGGGTGGGCCCCAGGAGACCGGGCAGCTGCTGGAGCACAAGTTCGACTACATCTTCTTCACAGGTGAGGCCTGAGAGGATGGCTAGAGATGGCCGGGGTAGGGAAGACCAGTCCCACCCACAGAGGTCTTGTCCCTAACTCTGGGAGAGTGTGGAAAAGCCTGAGATAGCAGCCAGACAGGACGCAGGCTGGACAGGTGCTGGGGGTGCCGTGGGGCTTGCTCCTCTCTCAACCAGGCTGGGAGCAGCCCTGGATCCCAGGACCCCTCAGGAAGGGACAGAGTCCCATGTCCAGGGCCACAGCCTACCTCTACCAACCACAATCTTATGAACCACAGGCAGCTGAGCCTCTGCTGTGCCAGGCCCTTATAGGTGACCCTATTGGTTCCATGGCTGCCCCTGCAGGCTGGACAGGAGGGATTAGAGGCTCAGGGCAATGAAGGGACACAGTGCCCTGCCTGGGGTCACCGTGCTGGTTGGGATTGGGGTAGGTTGGGATTTGTACCCAAGCGCTTGGTGAGATTGGTGCCAGAGGTCACCTGCTACTACCCTGGCATAACACTGTCTGACTGCAAGTGACCAGAACAAGTTTCCACAAGAGATCAAAGGTCAAGAAGACCAGGTAGGAGGGGCTCCCAGCAGGCCTCCCACACTGGGTACAGGTCAGAGCAGGGCCACGGTCTTGCCCCATCCTCTCCGGACCAGGCCTCCAGCCCAGGACAAGCCTGCCCAGCCCCAACTATGGGCAGGGAGGGGACAGCAGGAGTTTGGGGGCAGGTATCTCAGCTATCTGGAGGCCGACAGATCCAGCTGGGACCTCTTCTGCCTGCAGAGATCCCAACTGTTCTGTTCTCGGTTTCCTTACCAATAAAATTGGGGCAATCCCTAAGCCATGGGCCCGTCCTGTGGGCGAATGAACTAACACAGGAAGTCTTTCATTGCAGCATGGGGCCAGCCCAGGCTGCTCCCCGAGTGCTGACCACGTGCCAGATAATGTCTGTCCCTTGCTGTCCAGCAGGGACTGGATGGACAAAACCTCTTGAGCTTTTGAGTTAATGACAGGCAGAGAGCAAGCACAGAGAATAACAGGGCTGGAAGAGGGACAGCAGTGCCCTGTGTGGTAAGGCAGAGGTGAGGAGGAGTCTGGTGGGACTAGCCAGGGCACATCTGAGCAAAGACAGAAAGAGCAGAGGGACAGCCACAACAGGAAGAAGCAGAGTTGAAAGCAGAAAAGTGACAGGTGGGTCACGTGGCTCTAAGCTTGGTCAACTCAGCTGATGAGGCAGCACAGGCCCCTGGGCCAACCCTGGGGAGGAAGTCCTGAGGCCCAGGTGGTCTCGGGCAGAGGATGTTGGGTAGACGAGGGAGACTGTCAGGCCCAGGAGATCAATACAGAGAACAGGGGAGGCCAAGTCAGGAGGGATGTGGGAACAACTGCATGGGCTCAAGCCAGCCCACTTGAGGGACAGGAGAGGAGGAACAGGCAGATTGTGATGGTGGCAGAGCTGTCAGACTTAGGTCAGAGAGAAGAGAGAACCAAACATCACAAGACTAGGAGCTGGACTCCAGCCTTGAGTGATAAGGGGTCCTCGAAGTTTCCAGAGAATGGAGAGGTGGGGAGGGCTCCTGGTGGTATGAAGCAGAGCCTTCTGCAAGGTAAGCCAGGGCCAGATGCAGAGGAGGGCAGGAGCTGAGGGGCCCAGCTCTGGATGGGGAACCTGGGACCAGGAAGGGATGAGCAGAGTCCTGGGCTACAGGGTGGTAGCTGGTAGCAAGGAAAATCCAGGCAAGTGCCAGGAGCGACCAGACTCCATTACCTCTCTAGGAGGTACAGGGCCCAGGCCCAGGCCGTCCCACCTGGTCCACGTGACTAAAGGGACACTCTGGTTTCTACCCACGCCCAGGGAACTCTCATGTGGGCAGGATCATCATGACTGCTGCCGCCAAGCACCTGACGCCCGTCACTCTGGAGCTGGGGGGTAAGAACCCCTGCTACGTGGATGACAACTGCAACCCCCAGACCGTGGCCAACCGCGTGGCCTGGTTCCGCTACTTCAATGCTGGCCAGACCTGCGTGGCCCCTGACTACATCCTGTGCAGCCCTGAAACGCAGGAGCGCCTGCTGCCCGCCCTGCAGAGCGCCATCACCCGCTTCTATGGTGACGACCCCCAGAGCTCCCCAAACCTGGGCCGCATCATC
>CAUYON010136096.1:0-23473 GCA_963573935.1 Arctocebus calabarensis
GGGCGCCTGTAGTCCCAGCTACTTGGGAGGTGGAGGCAAGAGACTCGCTTGAGCCCAGGAGTTGGAGGTTGCTGTGAGCTGTGATGCCACAGCACTCTATCCAGGGTGACAGCTTGAGGCTCTGTCTCAAAAAAAAAAAAAGAGAAAAGGGAACCTTGGACACTATTGATGGGAATGGAAATTGGTACAGCCATTATGGAAGACAGTGTGGGAGTTCCTAAGAAAGTAAAAAATAGAACTATACCACCAAAGTAGTTCTATACTCAAAGGAAATACATGTCTGCACTCCTATCGTCATTGTAGCACTATTCACAATAGTCAGGTTACAGAATCAACCTGTGTCTACTGCTGGGTGAAGGGATGAAGAAAATGTGGTATATACATAATGGAATACTATTCAGCCTTTGAAAGGCAAGAAATCTTGTCATTTGTGACAACATAAACAAACTAGATAAACCTGGAGGACATTATGCTAAGTGAAATAAGCCAGACACAGAATGATGAATATCATATGATCTCACTTTATAGGTGAAATCTAAACCTGGAAGCCGAGAGTAGACTGGGGGTTCCCAGCGGCTGGGGGTGGGGGACAAAACGGGGGAGAGGCTCAGTTTCAGTTATTCAAGACAAATAAGTTCTGAAGACCTGCTGTACCACATGAAGGCATCCTCATAATCCTGCATTGTGTGTTGAGATGCATGAGAGTGTTGACCATGTTGGGTAATTGCCCCAGAAAAGCCCCTTCCTGCTTTCAACAGACCAAGACTAGCTGTCTCACTCTTAAAGTTACAGCTCCTTTCCAACAACAGGGAGTTGCCTACTAAACATCTCCTTATCTCCCAGTCGCAAAACTTACTTCATCTCCCTGTCCCAATTACCCGCTGAAAATTTCAAACTTATGGCCTGCCCCTAACAGCTCTTCCCGCCCGAGCAGTAACTGCTTATTGGCTATTCTACCATCCTGTCACCATTCTAAGACTTCCCCTAACTGAACCTATATAAGGGTGTGCTTTTCTTTTGACTCTGTCTCTCTTTCTCTCTCTCTCTTTCCCCCCCTCTCGTGCGCTTTCTTGCTCTCTCCCTCCCCTCCCTCTTTTTCTCTCGTCCTTGGTGCTGCTCTGCAACATCCCTCGCCAATAAAGACCTGTCATACAAGGTGGTCTGCGAGATCTCTGCCAGTCAAGTGCCGCCCTTTCAGATGGTACTGGAATTTTGCTCTTCAGTAGGCCCTTGGTCATGGGGATTCGAAGAATGAACCCACGGACCACAGATCAGTGGTAAGATAGGACTTTTATTAGAAGTTAGAAAGGAATACAGAAGAAGTAAAAAAGCACCAGAGTTTCTGGAAGGGAGAAAGAACTGAAGAACTCCCTCAGGAGTCTACACAAGGGCTCTTTTATCTAGGGGTCTTAAGTCTGGAGGATTACACATGGCTGGCAGTTGGTAGATGGAAAAACATCTTTTCAAAGTTAATGAGTGCATTAACGAATGAATGTAGTTCCTCCTAGGGGAGGTTATCAGGTCCTTTACAGTCTTTGTCCCTGAGAAGGGATAAGAGTGTGTGCTCCTACCCAAGGTGGAACCACCCAAAAAACCATCACAGTCCGCTTTGTTCATGATTTTGTCAGGCCCCAGAGGGTGTGTCCCAAAGAAGGCAGTCAGCTTGTGCCTGGAAATGGGGTGAAGGCCTACAGAATGGGGGGCTCCCTGTCTAGCGCTGAGTGTGGAATCCTGTATCATTGAGATGTGTGAGGGAGTGTAGACCCTACGTGTTCTCAGGGAGTGAGGGAGTGTAGACCCTATATGTTCTCACCACACACACCAGAACTATACAAGAAGATGATGAGCTGATGAGCTTGCCTGCAGTCATTGGTTCACTGCACGTATGCACATCAGGAAATCACACTGTTTTTAAGGATATACAATTACAGTGGAAGTTTTTTTTTTGCTTTTTGTTTTTAATATTCTAAGCCCTCTCAAAAAATAAAGTGGCATGACTGAGTTTGCCGGTGTGCTGGCTTACATTTTGGCAGGCTCTGTTAACTGCTGCCCCCAAAGGATACCCCTGCCTCTCCTCTGGGTGTCATCCCAGGACCCCCAGTAATCAGTGCAGGTTTAGACCCCAGAGGCTCTGAAATGGGCCCAAATAGAACGTTCATTAAATTAATGCCAAGGCCACAATATATTCGAGGTTGGAAATTCACTTTCTCATTGAGTGTCCCAAACTATGTCCAGCCACCTAGACCAACAGAGCTTGCCAGAAGTTATCTGATGAGATAGTGATCACATTCAGAACCTCCAATAATAAAATACAAAAGGCATTCAAATAAATAAAACTGTAAGTAAATACACAGAAGAGTTTGTCACTTTTGTGTCCAGAGTACCGAATCTGATGCAAGAACAAAAGAGTTTTTATTATTCAAACTCTGAGCTCAGGCTCTCGGTTGCCTGACACACCAAAAGAGCCCCGACAATTGGGCGGGTGATGTATTTATGAAGTTAGGGTATGAGGTTAGGGTCTGGGAACAATGGGACGGCCCCTGATTGGCTAGGCCCTGTTTCTATACCTTATTAGGACTCCTGTAAGCCAGTTGGCTTTGGCTAGGGGAGTTGGCTGCTTGTAATTTTTATAGCTTATCCGGGAACTGAGCTGGGCTATGGTATTCAAAATTGCCGCCATCGATTAAGATGGAACTGCCTAGGCCCTGTGGAAATGGCAGTTACTGATCAGGAAGGAGGTTCTGAGTTACTACCCACTTCGGTTCTCAAACCGCATGGTCTTCCCAGGGATATCTGCTGTGATATTTCTCTTTAAAATTTAGATATGTGTAATATACTTTCTGGTATAGTAGTTTTAATGATAACAACTTATTTAAAAAAAAACTTCATTAACAAAATGCCAACAGGAAGGTGTCTAAAATTGAGTATGCTACATACACTCCTCTGCCATTATAATATTCTTGGGGAAAAACAAAAAACAAAAAACAAAAAAAAATAATATTTTTGGGGGAAACTTGAAGCATAAAAGAATTAAATCACTTAAGCAAGATTCAAGTGTTATAGCTTTAAAGCCCAAAGGAATTAAAATATACCAAAATTGGACAGAAATAAAAGCAGAATAGATAATTCAACAGTAATAATTATAGACTGCAATCCCTCAACTTGAATAATGAATAGAACAGTTACAGAAAAAGGGAAACAATAGAAGATTTAAACAACACTATAAACCAACTAGACCTGAGTCCTGCAGAACATTCTGCCCAACACCAACAGAACTCGCATTCCCTCAAAGACACAGGGAAGACTCTCAGGACCCGCCCCTTGGGGGGCCACAAGACCTCAGTGTGGTTGGAAGGAAAGAAAGAATACAAAGTATGTTTTCAGATGACAATGGAATGGAATCAGAAATCAATGACAGGGAAAGTGTGGGAAACTCACAAATAGGTCAGAATTAAACAACTTGCTTCTACCTGGCCAGTGGGTCTAAGAAGAAATCAAGAGGGAACCCTCCAAAATACTTCGAGATGAATAAAAATCAAAGCACAACGTAGTGGAGGTCATGGCAGGGACTCAGCAGTGCTCAGGAGGAGCGTGGATAAGGTGTAAGGCTCACCATGGTGCCTATTGTCTGTGTGGGTAAGGCAGCATCCACGCCAAGGATCTGCCTTAGCCACTGCCCTGCGCTTGTACGTAAGTCCAGGGGGTTGGGGGTTTGGCTGCCCTTGCCCCTCCTCCAGAAGTTAGTGTTCCACCCAAACCCCACAGCCTCTCTGGGTCATCTTTCTGGCCTAGCCAAAATTTTCGAAGGCCCTTCTTTCTGTCTGCTGTAGAGTCCCATGTCTCTGTGACGCCCCAGAGTGGCTTGGAAGCCGCCTTGGGTCTGCACTGGAAAAGCCCTGGCCTGCCTGTGGCTGTAGAATTGCTCTGGCCCATGGACCGTGCCTGAGGGGACAGCCAGTTCCTCACTTCTGCAAGGCTGCAGGAAACTCGCCTTTGCCTCTGTTCCTCCACGGTGCTGTCCCTCCCCCACCTGGCCACACACCCCTGGGGTCAAATTTCCCTAGGAGAGGTCAAAGCCGGTGCCTAGTGTTGTGCGATGTCCTCGATGTCCTCGGTGTCCCCAGCCAGCCCTTGCCTTCACTGCGGTCACGGCCAGCCTTCGCGAGGCTCTCCTGACTGGGGCCCAGGACGGTCCACCAGAGACAGCCCCCTCAGGGGGGCGACCCCCCAGGAGCTGCTGTGGCCTCCAGCTGCAGCGTCACTTTCCACTTTTCAGTGTGGAAAGTCCCTGCAAGGACCAGCTGCGAGGGCAGAGGCACAGGCCAACACGCTGCAAGGGCTCCTGTTTTAGTACAAAGTTGTTTGCCATCCTCAGAAATGAATTTATAAGTTAAATGTGGAGAGCAGGAGGAGAGAGCAGGTTGGGTAGTACAGTGACCTGCGGCCCGGACATGGGACAGGATGGTGGCAGAGGCCCCAGCTCTGAACAGAGGGAAGATGACAAGCCCCGCCCCCACAGAGGAGTGAGGCAGCTCCTGCCGAGTCTGGGCTCCCATCATTGTTCGCAGTTTCTTCTTTTCCTCATGATGCTTTCTTTTTTTTTTTATTGTAGCAACAGTGTTTCACTTTATTGCCCTCAGTACAGTGCCATGGTGTCACAGCTCACAGCAACCTCCAACTCCTGGGCTTAGGCGATTCTCTTGCCTCAGCCTCCGGAGTAGCTGGGACTACAGGCGCCCGCTGCAACGCCCAGCTATTTTTCTGTTTTGCAGTTCAGCCGAAGCCTGGTTTGAACCCGCCACTTTCGGTATAAGGGGCCAGCGCCCTACTTGCTAAGATACAGGTGCCGCCCTTAAAAGGTTTTTTTTTTGTAGAGACAGAGTCCTACTTTATCGCCCTGGGTAGAGTGCCGTGGCATCACACAACTCACAGCAACCTCCAATTCCTGGGCTTAGGCAATTCTCTTTCCTCAGCCTCCCTAGTAGCTGGGACCACAGGTGCCGCCCCCTCCTAATGCTCTTTAAGATCGAGATTATGTTTTGTTTTTTTTTTTTTGCTGAAAACTGAACTGTGTACACTGCAAAATGGCCTGCACAGTCATCGATTCATAGCTGCATTGGGCACATGGCCACGTGGCTCTTCAGTAACACCTGCAGCTAAAGCAGCGTTCACAGATACCCACGCGGGCTTTCACTTTTCTAGAGTTTCAGAAACATCTGAAACAACATCTAGTCGCAAAGACAGGTTCCAGCTCTGACCCTCTACGCCTGCATGACTTCAGGCAAGTCATTTAGCTTTATCAACATTCACTTCACTGCCAAGGGGGCAGACAGCCCCTGGGGTGAAGGAGAAGGCCAGGCCACAGGCGTTCTTGGGACTTGCATTTTGTTGATAGAAATATCAAGTATGACTCCTTGTTTTTTGATGTATTAACACTAAACATCTGTCCTCAAGGGCATTTTGTGAAGTTCATAGGCCAAAAAAAAAAGGATGATAACTAATATCAAAAGACCAGGTATTACTAATGTGCTGTTAACACTCTACTGATGCTGTTCTCATGCATTATCATCATCATCATTTTAATCATTTAAAGAGGTTAGACAATTAAGAGCGTGTTTGGCAGCCGTTCCGCATGTAGGAAGCAAAAGGCCAATTGCAAGCGCTGGCCGGGCCTGGCCGGTTACAGCTGCCAGGACCTTGGGAGGGCTCTTCCCTGAGAGCTGAGCGTGCTCTGAGCTCCGGAAAG
This sequence comes from Arctocebus calabarensis, assembly GCA_963573935.1. NCBI lineage: Eukaryota > Metazoa > Chordata > Mammalia > Primates > Lorisidae > Arctocebus > Arctocebus calabarensis. Next base: position 5,747 of record CAUYON010136096.1, read on the forward strand.
ACGTCCTTAGACTTCTGCTCAAAGTCACCTAAAAACCATCAAGTGTGGCAGCGAATAAACACAGCGGTGGGACTAGGCATTCACACCCCGCCAGGCGCCACCCCTGCACAATACAGACTTCTTTGACAGCAGCCCTGTGAGGGCAGGATTATTACCCACAGTCTACAAACTCGGGATCTGAAGCTTAAAAAGAAAGTTAAACAGGAAGTTGCCCCTCTGGTAAGAAGCAGGGCCAGGGCTGGGACCACAGTGACTGCATGACTCTGAAGCCTCGTGTCTCCCTAGGATACATTTCTTCATAATCTACAGTCAGCCAGGGTTTAATTTCTAGCAACACAGATGAGGCTTTGCCTCAAAGATATCCATAAAACTTATTTTGTTTACTCTGGGAAAGACAGTCTGTAAAACATGCTGATGTAAAGACAATATTGCAAAGAGCACTTCACTTAAGTGCTCACTTATGGTTAAACATCAGTCCAGCAGAGGCTGCCAAAGAGTGAAGACATTTTATTTAAAATTACACTGGCGCAAGACCATCAAAGTATCCTTAACATTTTCATTAAATTGAGATACAGATATAGTTAGAGTAGTAAATCTCTCTGATACAAGGAGTTCACTTAAGTGCCAAAGCTAGAAGCAGTAGTGAGCCCAAAATAATCTCTAGCTGCAGGAAATGGAGAGCCTTAGTCAGAGCCCTGCAGATTTGTGGACGCTAACTAGGTCTGTGCAGGTGAGGCCTCCCTGTGCCCCCCAGCACACACATGTTCCTGAGGGGTGGGGAGAACCAGGATGAACACCTATTTTAATCCAGGTTTTGTTATGATTCAGGAAGACGAGGCCAACTGGTCAGGAGACAACTTCCATTGAAGGACAGCTTGTCACAGACCCTGGGGGGGGCCATACTATTCGGGGGTCCCCACCTAGGAAGCAGGGGACAGACAGGAGGCCAAGCAGGGAGTAGGCAAGAGCCTTGGGTGTGGTTCCCACAGGAGCCAGCACAGCGGTGGGAACAGGCCTAGGCCTGGCTTATGTGGGTAGGACTCAGGGGAAAACACAAATCATTTCCAAGGTCGTCCCAAGGCAGCTCACGAGGAGCAACATGTCTCATACCCGGCCGGTGTACTTCCCGGCCTCCTTCCCTCCCCACCCAGGAGCCCAGCCCTGCGTGGAGAGAAGCCTCAGGTGCAGGTGAGGGTACTTGGGTGCTCCAGCTAAGGGCCCAGTGGTGCCCAGAACTTGAGAGAGAACAGGCTTGCTGAGGATTCCAGCACTTAGCTTTTGAATTGCTCCACCTGACGAGCCCTGCCCAAATTTCAGATTCATAGGCAAAATAAATACTTGTATTGTTTTATGCCACCGAGCTGTGGGACTATCTGTTAGAACAGGAACAGGGGATTTGCGAACCCACATAATAGAATGTTAGGGAAATGCTCAGACATGAGAGTGAGGATGTGCCTGCTCTGTGCTCCCACCTGCTTCCCCTAACACTGGTTTTCCATGTTTGCTAAGTGGCAGCAGCAGTTTCAGGTTTGTTATTTTTTTGAGACAGAGTCTCACCATGTCACCCTGGGTAGAGTGCCAGGCATCACAGCTCATAGTAACCTCAAATTCCTGGGCTCAGGTGATCCTCCTGCCTCAGCCTCCCAAGTAGCTGGGACTACAGGTGGCTGCCACAATTGCTGGCTAGTTTTTTTATTTTTAGTAGAGATGGGATCTCACTCTTGCTCAGGATGGTTTCCAACTCCTGAGCTCAAGGAATCCTCCTACCTCGGCCTCCCAGAGTGCTGGGATTACAGGAGTGAGCCACAGTGCCTGGCTCTGTTTCAAGTTATACACACATACCAAAAAAGGGGAGAAAAAGGTAAAATGGTAGCTTTCACTAGCCATGGAGAGGAGAAAGTTCATTCACAGCCATGCCCCCTCAAACTCCCCCCCCTTCAAATCTGTGCTCCTGCTGGGCCTGTGTCTGTTTTGAACCAATCCTGGTTGGTGGGGAAGTGCTATGTGCTGATTGGTCAGGATACAATCAATCATGCAGGGAGGCAGAACCAGGAGGGGAAACCAGGGTGATCCTTGGATCCTTCTCCAACTCCACCTGGGGGATGGATGACAGGTTGGGTGGGTGCAACCACATGCTCCACTAAATTACATTTAAAGGAAAAATTTCTGGGTGGCACCCATAGCTCAGTGGGTAGGACACCAGCCACATACACCAAGGCTGGCGGGTTCGAACCTGGCCCAGGCCAGCTAAAGCAACAATGACAACTGCAACAAAAGAATAGCTGGGTGTTGTGGCGGGGGCCTGTAGTTCCATCTACTAGGGAGGCTGAGCAAGAGAATCGCTTAAACCCAAGAGACTGGGTTGCTGTGAACTAAGATGTCACGGCACTCTACCAAGGGCGACAGCTTGAAACTCTGTCTTTTTTTTTTTTTTTTTGAGACAGAGCCTCAAGCTGTCACCCTGAATAAAGCTGTGGCATCACAGCTCACAGCAACCTCCAATTCCTGGGCTCAAGCAAGTCTCCTGCCCACTGAGCCATAGGCGCCGAGCCGAAACTCTGTCTTAAAAAAAAAAAAAAAAAAAAAGGAAAAATTTCTCATGCACCCTCAGTATTGACATAAGTCCAATTTTACATATAAACTTCTGACACTTTAGACCATGTTAGGCAACATTAAAAGTAAAATAATTTGTACATTAAAACAAGCTATCAGGCTAGGTAATCCTAGTACTCTGGGAGGCTAAGGCAGGTGGATTCTTTGAGCTCAGGAATCCAAGACCAGCCTAAGCAAGAGCAAGATCCCATCTCTACTAAAAATAGAAAAGTTAACCAGATGTGGTGGTGGGCACCTGTAGTCACAGCTACTTGGAAGGCTGAGACAGGAGGATCACCTGAGCCCAGGAGTTTGAGGTTGATGTGAGCTATGATGCCATGGCAGTTTAGTTTGGGTAACAGAGTGAGACTATCTAAAAAACCAAACTATCAATCCATTAAGATTCAAATTAACAACATTACTATGACAGTGTGATGATTTGGCTAAAGCAAAGTGATTTTTTGTTTGTTTGTTTTGGTTTGGTTTTTGAGACAGAGTCTCACTATGTCACCCTTGGTAGAGTGCTGTGGCGTCACAGCTCACAGCAACCTCAAACTCTTGGGCTTAAGTGATACTCTTGCCTCAGCCTCCTGAGTAGGTGGGACTATAGGCACCCGCTACAACGCCCGGCTATTTTTTCGTTGTTGCAGTTGTCATTGTTATTTAGGAGTCCCGGGCCGGACTCTAACCTGCCAGCCTCGGTGTATATGGCTGGCACTGTAACCACTGAGCTATGGGTGCCGGCCATGAAGTGATTTGTCAACACAGTGCATGTGGGACTTCCAGCAGCCTCCCTTGAGTCAAGTGTCCTTTTCACCGTGAACCTCTGTGCCTTTGAGGATCATTTCTACCTTGCCTGTGTCACAATCTTTTCCTTAACTTTGAAATGCCCAAATGCAGTCTTTCTTGGGAGACCGCAAATGACCAACATACTAGTTCCTCCATGAAACTGTCCTTGATATACTCAGCTCAAATACATATTAGAGCTGGATAAGTCCTCGAAAAAATTTGAGTTCAACATGAAAATGAAGCCTGAGAGGTTGAAAGGACATCCCAGTGATTCTACACTAAAAGCAAAAGATGGTGTTTGTGGCTGGGCACAGTGGCTTACACCTGTAATCCCAGCACTCTGGGAGGCTGAGGCGGGTGGATTGCCTGAGCTCATGAGCTTAAGACCAGCTTGAGCTAGAGCTAGTCTCTAAAAAATAGCTGGGAGTTGTGGCGAGTGCCTGTAGTCCCAGCTAGTTGGGAGGCTGAGGCAAGATAATCACTTGAGCTGAAGACTTTGAGGTTGCTGTGAGCTATGATGCCACAGCACTCTACCCAGGGTGACAAAGTGAGACCCTGTAACAAAAAAAAAAAGGCTCGGCGCCTGTGGCTCAACGGGCTAAGGCGCCAGTCACATACACCTGAGCTGGCAGGTTCAAATCCAGCCTGGGCCCGCCAAACAACAATGATGGCTGCAACCAAAAAATAGCCAGGCGTTGTGGCAGGCACCTGTGGTCCTAGCTACTGGGGAAGCTGAGGCAGGAGAATCGCTTGAGCCCAGGAGGTGGAGGTTGCTGTGAGCTGTGATGGCATAGCACTCTATACCCTGGGTGACAGCTTGAAGCTCTGTCTTAAAAAAAAAAAGGTGCTGTTTGCTTCATAGTTGCTCATGCTATCTGGCTGAGCCCTGACAGAAAGCCCTGAGAGACAGGTGACACCAGCGAGGGTCAGGTCAGACAAATGATGAAACAGAAACTCAGAAAGTTTGAGTAACTGCAGCTGGGCGGGGAGAAAGCCAGGGCTGAAGCAGGTCTTGGGATCGCTGCTGGTCCGTCCCAGCTCAGACGGCGCTGGGGCTGGGGCTCGCTGCACCGCGTCAGGGTGGGGACACCGCCTGCTCACACTCCTCTAGGGAGCAGTCTCGGCTTCTCGCAAAGGTTGGCCCTCAAAGAAAGCTGGAAAGTTCGCTGTGCCCTAGCTTACCCCGTCCCTTGCTGGTGGCAGTCCACAATGGCAGACCCTCACCATCTTAGCAAGGGTGGGTTAGAGAACATGACCCACGTGGTAAATTTTATAAAATCTGGGCCCCAGAAAGCCAAACATCACTGTGTAATTTATAAAAACATCTGGCTCCAGCTGCTGAGTCAAAGCAAACTGCTCCTCACGCCGCTGGGTCCTTGTGGCTCTGCTTTCTTCTCCACGTCCAGCCTTCTTGTCACAGCTCCACTTGCTAACAAGGATCAACTAAGCCGAAAATCTTTCTGTTCATGATATTTTTACTGTGGTAAAATGCACCGGACATAAAATCAACCATTTCACTATTTTTAAGTGTACCATTCAACAGTTTTAAACACACTTGCATTCTCCCACCTCCAGAACATTTTCATCGTTCGGGGAAACTCTGTCCCTATTAATCAGCGACTGCCTTTTCCCTCCCCCAGCCTCTGGAACTTTCTGTCTCTAGGAATTTGACTCTTCTCATCTTCCGTAATTGTCCTTTGGTGACTGGCTTCTCTCACTTAGCCTGGAGTTTTCAAGATTGTCCATGTTGTAGCAAGTGTCAGAATTTCCTTCCCTTTTAAGGCTGAATCATATTCCACTGTACGGACAGATCACAGTTTGTTCGCCCATTTATCTGTCGATGGACAGTCAGGGGCTTCTATCTTTCGGCAACGGTGAATAGTGCTGCCATACAAATACAGGTATGCAAGTATCTAATTGAGACCTGCTTTAAAGCCTTTGTTGTTGTTGTTTTTGGAGACAGGGTCTTGCTCTATCATCCAGGCTGGAGTGCTGGGGCATCATCACACCTCATTACAGCCTCAGACTCCTGGGCTCAAGTAATCCTCCTGCCTCAGCCTCCCCAGTAGCTGGGACTACAGGTGCATGCCACCAAGCTGGCTAATTTATCTATTTTTATAGAGATGGAGTTTTGCTCTTGCTCAGGCTGGTCTTGAATTCCTGACCTCAAGCAATCCTCCCACCTTGTCTTCCCAAAGTGCTAAGATGACAGTCCTGAGCCCCATGCCCAGCCTCAATTCTTTTGGGCATCTACCTATGAGGTAAAGAAACCTAAAATTTTTTTTTTTTTGAGACAGAGCCTCAAGCTGTCACCTTGGGTAGAGTGCTGTGGCATCACAGTTCACAGCAACCTCCAACTCCTGGGCTCAAGCCATTCTCCTGCCTCTGCCTCCCAAGTAGCTGGGACTACAGGCACCTGTCACCACGCCTGGCCATTTTTTTTTTTTGGTTGTAGCCGTCTTTGTTGTTTGGTTGGCCCGGGCTGCATTCAAACCCACCACCTCAGGTGTACATGGCTGGCGCCTCAGCCCGTTGAGTCACAGGTGCCGAGCCAAGAAACCTAAATTTTTAAGGTGCAATTTTATCACTAATATGGCAAAACCACAGCCACAAAAAAGAAAACTTGAACTCTGGTGTGCATGTCAAAACAAAGGCTGATTTATTTGCTTTTTCTTTACCCATGATAACATCTTCTCAAAGGGCAAACACAAGACTGAGGGGTTGGTCAAGAGCCACATGAGCTTGCCCATGCAGGGTCGGTTTCCTCGTAAAGCTGGAAGCCACGGTCAGATTCACAATCTGATTAAGAGCATAGCCAGGCATTATGGTGGGGACCTGCAGTCCTAGCTAGTTGGGAGGCTGAGGCAAGAGAATCATGTAAGCCCAAGAGTTTGAGGTTACTGTGAGCTGTGATGCCACAGCCCTCTACTGAGGGTGACATAGTGAGACTCTGTCTCAAAAAAAAAAAAAATCAATGTGCAATAGAGATTTAAACTTAAAATTTTTTAGTGACAACTCAATCATCTCCCATCATCTCAGTTTTCCAGTCACTTGTGATTGAACGCAGAGAACAGTCACACATTGGACACAGCACCTTCAACACACAACACCGGCAGGCGCCAAGCACCACGCTAGGAAACAGCCTCCTAAATCCACCTGTGGCTCATCTTTCAAATTAAACTTGGTAAGTAGCTTTATGATTGTATTTTTCTGGAGGAAATGTGATTACTTTAGGATATTTTATGTGTACTCAAGGCGCAGACTGACATGCAGATATTAAATAGATCATTGTTAAGTGGGCAGAGATTGATGGCCTAGATCCTGTCCAACCCCCTCACTTTATAGATTGGAAAATTTGAGCTCAGACAAGTAAAGAAAATCACCAAAGTGGATGCAGTTTCCAGTTCTCCTTTGCATTAATATCATGACGCCTGCTTATTGTGCTAAAATCATCTTGATCCTGTCTCAAACAGGGCCTTTCCTCCATTGTCAGGACTGGGGAAACATTCAGCAAGCACGCCTGGGGGAGCCTGCCTGCCCCTCTCTGATGGGCCCCTCCCTCTCTCCTCTGCAGAACCTGCTGCCGCTGCTCAGGGAGATCCCACCCCCTGCCCTGGCCCATGACCACTCCTGTCCAGGGCACTGGCCTGTGCTCTGTTCCCCGCGACCCCGGGCTGAACCTCAATCTGAAACGAATGGTGACAAGTTACTGATTTGTTCTGCCCAGGTAATATCATTACATTTTGTTAAAGCTTCTTACTGGAGAATACTTGAAATTGCTGAAGAAGCAGAGACATGTCCAATAGACCTTCTCGTCCCCATCACCACACCACACTTCCTCGGTGTCATCCGCTATGCCCCGCCAGGCTGCCCTGCCCCCGGCTGGGTCATCCTGCAGCTGGTCCCAAACCCCATGCCCTTTAACCCACCAGTATTTCAGGTGAATTGCTCAGAGGTAAGGACTAGTTTTCACAAACTATAACTAAGTTCCATTATTTCACCCAAAGAAGTTAAAATATTTAATTGGTCAACTATCCAGCCAGTGTCTGGATTCCCTAAGAATTTCTCCCTTTGAGTCGGGATTCAGATAACGTCACAGGCTGCAGCTTACTGACATGTCTGCAAAGTTTAATTAAATCTCCCATTCTTCCACTCTCATACTCTTTCGACAATTTTAGCTGGTTTTAAATTTGTTTTGTTATTTTCTATTTTTTATTATTTATTTATTTTTTGAGACAGAGTCTCACTATGTCCCCCTTGGTAGAGTGCTGTGGCATCACAGCTCACAGCAACCTCCAGCTTTTGGGTTTAGGCGATTCTCTTGCCTCAGCCTCCCGAGTAGCTGGGACTATAGGCGCCTGCCACAGTGGCTGGCTATTTTTTGGTTGCAGTGGTCATTGTTCATCAGGCCTGGGCTGGGCTCAAACCTGCTAGCCTCTGTGTATGTGGCCAGTGCCCTCCTCACTGAACTACGGGCACCGAGCAGTGTTTTGTTATTTTATTTTATTTTTTTGCAGTTTTTGGCTGCGGCTGGGTTTGAACCTGCCACCTCCAGCATATGGAGCCTGCGCCCACTCCTTTGAGCCACAGGTGCCGTTTTGTTATTTTTTAATCAACAAATTAAATTGTAGGGCTTATCATGTACAGCATGATGTTCTGTAGTCTATATGCATTGTGGAATGACCAAATCTGGCTAATCAACATGCATTACCACACATAGTTATAATTTTTGGGGTGGGAACACTTATTCACTTACTTAGCATTTTTCTTTTCTTTTCTTTTTTTTTTTTTTAGACAGAGCCTCAAGCTGTCACCCTGGATAGAGTGCTGTGACATCACAGCTCACAGCAACCTCCAATTGCTGGGCTCAAGCGAGTCTTCTGCCTCAGCCTCCCAAGTAGTTGGGACTACAGGCGCCCGCCACAATGCCCAGCCATTTTTTGCTTGCAGCCATCATTGTTCTTTGGAGGCCCGGGCTGGATTTGAACCCGCCAGCTCTGGTTTACGTGGCTGGTGCCTTAGCCCATTGAGCCACAGGCACCAAGCCAAGCATGTAAAAATTTTTTTAAGACAGGGTCTTTCTCTATCACCCAGGCTGGAGTGCAGTGGCATGATCGTAGCTCACTGTGGCCTCAAACTTCTGGGCTCAACCGATCCTCCTGCCTCAGCCTCCCACGTAGCTGGGACTACAGGAGCCACTGCCATGCCTACAGAGACAAGGTCTCACTCTGTTGCCAAGGCTAGACTTGAACTCCTGGCTGTGAATAAAGAACTTGGCTGGGTTTTGTTGGGCTCCTGTAAAGGTTCCCTCCAAACTCTTGGAAGTTCCTGAGTGACACTTTGTGCTAGTGAGGGGACAACCACATGTCCTTGGAAGTTGCAGACGCTCAGGGGCTCCCCTGAGGGGCAGTTCCCGCCAAGTACACCTTCTCCCTGGATCTGAGGGATCCATTCTGAGAGCCACAGTGGATGCCTGAAACAGGATTGTGCTGAACTCTGTGAGGTTGTCTCTGTATGTGCACTTCTATGATAAAGTTGACTATGAATTAGGCACAGTAAGAGACAATACCATAATAATGAAACAGAGCGATTACAAGAATACACGTACACAGGCGGTGCCTGTGGCTCATCGAGTAGGGCGCCCGGCCCCATATTCTGAAGGTGGCGGGTTCAAACGCGGCCTCAGCCGAACTGCAAAACGGAAAACAGCCAGGCGTTGTGGTGGGCACCTGTAGTCCCAGCTACTCGGGAGGCTGAGGCAGGACAATCGCCTAAACCCAGGAGTTGGGGGTTGCTGTGAGCTGTGTGACCCCACGGCACTCTACCAAGGGTGATAAAGTGAGACTCTGTCTCTACAAAAAAAAAAAAAAAAAAAAGAATACATGTACACTGCAAGAGAAGTTATGTGAAGGTGGTCTCTCTCTCAAAATATCTTATTGTCCTGTAATTCCTATTTTCAGACTAAGGGTAACTGCAGCTTTGAAAAGCAAAACTGTGGTTCCGTCACACATGGTGCCAGGAGGTGGCGCCTCCCTGAGGACGATGAAGCCTCCTGTCTCCAGCCCTCTCAAATTTCCTTTGTGCCCTTTGGTTGGTTCCAATTTGTACCCTCTTGTTATAGAGAAACTGTAACTGTTGAGTTCCGTGGGCGCAAAAGACTGAAGCCAACGGCAGTCCTGGGATCCCCTGAATGTGTGGCCTGCTGGTCAGAGGTGCGGGTGGCCCAGGGCGCCCATGGACAGGGCAGTGTGGTGGGGCCACACCCTCAGCCTCACTTTGACTCGCTCTGCCTGCCAGTGAAGTTGCTTCTTTTTAAAGCATCAGCATAAAAGTACTTAATATGCTCATGTGATTATTCCTCTTACTGATGCTCAAACTGTCCCCTCTCTGGCAAATGGGAGCCCGTTAGACTCGGCTCCCCAGTCACCCTGATCTGGCTCCTGCTGTCCTTGGCTGCTTCCTCGGTTTCTGGAATGACAAGATGATCCAGGCTCCACTGGTGCAATTCCTGCCCCATTTCGGCAGAGCCCTCGTCCATGTATTTTGATAGAACTAGCAGCGGCAAGCTTCGTGTGCAGGGAAGTGGCCTTGCAACAGGGGTCGGTGGGTTCTCTCTCTTAATTTTCTTGTGAAATATTTCAAACACAAGGACAGAATGTATAGCAGACACTTGGGTACACATCACACAGTTTGATCACTTTTTACACTCACTTCACACCCTTTTTCTTTTTGCAATTTTTGGCCGGGGCTGTGTTTGAACCCGCCACCTCCGGCATATGGGGCCAGCACCCTACTCCTTTGAGCCACAGGTGTTGCCCATCACACCCTTTTTCTCTGAGGAAGGAGAAGGGGCAGAGGCTGCTGAAGGGCTCCTGGTCCTGGCCCTGTTGCTGTGTGTCCTGCCATTCTCCACCTGTCCCTTTTACGACTTGGGCAGGTGCCCGTGTGGGATGAATGGCATTGTTCATTCTTTTTTTTTTGTAGAAACAGAGTCTCACTTTATTGCCTGAGTCACAGCTCACAGCATCCTCCAGCTCCTGGGCTTAGGCGATTCTCTTGCCTCAGCCTCCCAAGTGGCTGGGACCACAGGCGCCCACCACAATGCCAGGCTACTTTTCTGTTGCAGTTTGGCCAGGGCCTGGCTCCAACCCACCACCCTTGGTATATGGGCCCGGCATCCTACTCAATGAGCCAAAGGCACCTCTCTGTTCTTTTTTTTTTTATATGTTACCAGTTTATGTCTATCAAAGTAATAAGGTTGTTTTTATTTAATGAATTTTATTGTTTGGTATTCATTATGGATAGGAAGAATTAGGTCATACTGATTGTGTTTGTTAGATAAAGTCCCTTTTATAATTGTGTCCTGTCCCCAAGAGGTGTGTGACTCCTCCTCCCCTCTCTCCACTTGCTCATTCCCAGTAACAAGGTTTTCAAAATGAAACAATGCCAGGCTGTTAACTAAAATAAGTCTCCATTCAGTCCACCCTTAACCTTTGGGGTTTTCTGTTCCTCTGGGTGTTTGTTCCAGTAATTTCTCCCTTGTTTCTGTATGTTAGGAGTTGAGTATTCCTTATCTGAAATGCTTGGGTCCAGTAGTGTTTCAGATTTTGCAATAACTCAGTTTATATTTGAGCGTTTCCTTTGAGCAGCACATTGGCACTCAGAATGTGGTGGGTTTGGGAACATTTGGGGTTTGGGCTCAGCCTGTACCGCCAGTCTAGGACTTGCCCTCCGTAACACGCTGCTCATTATGACGAGCGGCGGGGACGTCAGCTCTGCCACTGCACACCCTCCACCTCTCAGCACAGACACATCACAGCGCTACATCCCCTGCACCTCCTGCCCTCACCACCGTGACTCAGGAACCACATCTCACGGCTGAACCACGGTGTGCGCCCTCCAGCCCAGCAGAGGGCCCTGTGAGGGTGGACGTGCACTGTCCCCGCCCAGCGGCCGCCGGACACCCACGGCCATGTGCACTTGTGGTCAATGCAACTGAGGAAATGAGTTTTCAATTTATTTCATTTTAACGTAGGTAAATTTATTTATTTATTTATTTTACTTAGCAGGCCCCAGGCCAGGTTTGTACCCACCAGCCCCAGAGCTTGTGGCCAGCGCCCTAACCAGTGAGCACAGGCACCACCTAACTTATGTAAATTTAAATGGCCATATGTTGGGCGGCACCTTTGGCTCAGTGAGTAGGGCACCCAGCCCATATACCGAGGGTGGCTGGTTCAAACCTGGCCCCGACCAAACTGCAACAAAAAAATAGCTGGGCGTTGTGGCGGGCTTTGTGGCGTGCCTGTGGTCCCAGCTACTCGGGAGGCTGAGGCAAGAGAATCGCCTAAGCCCAGGGTTGGAGGTTGTTATGAGCTGTGTGACGCCACGGCACTCTACCAGGGCAACAAAGTGAGACTCTGTCTCTACAAAAAAAATAATAAAAATAAAAAAATAAATAAATGGCCATATGTCTCATGGTTATCATATTGCACAGCATAATAAATCTGTATAATAATACTGTAATTTTTTTCTTATATGACTTTTTCCTGCAGCTAAAAACTACCTGATCTAGGTGCTTCTTTGCCTTTAAAACTTTGGCCCAAGCTTTTTCTGGCTCCAGAAATTGTCTTCCTGTGTGTCAGGTGGCCTTTTCACATGTCACGAGTCCCTTGCCTGCCTGACCTGGAGATGCCAACCCACTCCCAGCTCAGAGAGGATCTAACGAGCAAGTTTGGGCACTTACCACTCTGCATGTACACTGGCAGCTCGGTGAGGCCTCAGAACCTTGCATATCAGCGTCCCACAGCTGTGTTTGTGTCAAGTGTGGCCATGCCTTGCTCAGAGGCATTATTGTTGTTGCGTGTCATCAAGAGAATGTTGGAGCTTAAATTAGAGTAATGAAGAAATATTAAATTTCTTGTCAAAAAAAATTTGGCAAGGCTTGGTGCCTGTGGCTCAACAGGTTAAGGCACCACCCACGTACACCTGAGCTGGCGGGTTCGAATCCAGCCCGGGCCTGCCAAACAACAATGACGGCTGCAACCAAAAACAGCCGGGAGTTGTGGCGGGTGCCTGTAGTCCCAGCTACTTGGGAGGCTGAGGCAGGAGACTCGCTTGACCCCAGGAATTAGAGGTTGCTGTGAGCTGTGATGCCACAGCACTCCATCCAGGGTGACAGCTTGAGGCTCTGTCTCAAAAAAAAAAAAAAAAATTGGCAAGAGTGGAAGTGAAATCAGGACATTTAGTCCAAGTTTATGGGGATAATGCCATAAAGAAAATGGCAGTGTACAGATGGATTACATGGTTTTCTCGGGGGAGAGAAAGTGTCACTGATGAAGAGAGGTCAGGGAAGCCAGTAATGAGGACAACTGATGAAAATATTGCAAAATTTGTCAATTTGTGCATTAAAATCATTGGCTAACCATGAGAAGCATAGCAGACCAAGTAAACATCCACAGGGAAACAGGGAAATCTTAACTGAAAATCTTGGCTTGAGAAAGATGTGTGCAAAAGTGGTCCCAAAGGAACTCACTGGTGAACAAAAGCAAAAGAGTCAAAGTTGCCGAGATCGTTTGGAGAACCAAGAAGATGTTTGGGCTGAGTTATCACCCAAACTCGGATGGGTGGATGAGACATGGGCGCACCAATATGACCCTGAAACAAAGCATCAAAGTGCTCAATGGAAGGCAGCCGGTTCTCCATGACCAAAAAGTTCCATCAGTCCAAATCAAGAGTCAAAACGTGGTTGCTAACTTTTTTTGATATCAGTGGGATTGTTCATTATGACTTCGTACCAACTGGATGAACAGTTAACCAAGTTTACTATCTGGAAGTACTGAAAAGGTTTCATAAAAAAGTTAGATGAAAATGACCTCAACTTTTTGCCAACAACTCTCAGCTCTTACATCACGACAATGCACCAGCTCACACAGCACTGTCTATGAGGGAATTTTTAGCCAGTAAACACATAACTGTATTGAAACACCCTTCCTACTCACCTGATCTAGACCCCATGGCTTTTTCCTTTACCTGAAGCTGAGGGAAATATTGAAAGGAAAACATTTTGATGACATTTAGGACATCAGGGGTCATGCAACAATAGCTCAGATGGCTATTTCAGAAATGCTTTGAAATGTTCCAATTTTTTTTTTTTTTGGGACAGAGCCTCAAGCTGTCACCCTGGATAGAGTGCGGTGGCATCACAGCTCACAGCAACCTCCAACTCCTGGGCTCAAGCGAGTCTCCTGCCTCTGCCTCCCAAGTAGCTGGGACTATAGGTGCCTGCCACAACGCCTGGCCATTTTTTGGTTGCAGCCGTCATTGTTTGGGGGGCCCAGGCTGGATTCGAACCCACTAGCTCAGGTGTACGTGGCTGGCACTATCCACAGGTGCCGAGCTCCAAATTTGTTTTGAAGGGTAAATTAAGCACTGGCATCAGTGCATAGCTTCCCAGGGAGGAATACTTCTAAGGTGTTATTCAGCAATGAAGTATGTAACACTTTTTGAGTTTGTGACCTTACTTATATCTTCTGTCAGCTTACTGAGGAAGAATACATTTTGTGACATCTTTTTTTGTTTGTTTGTTTTTAAGATAGAGTTTCACTCTGTCACCCTGGCTAGAGTGCCATGGTGTCATCATAGTTCACAGCTACTTCAAACTCTTGGGCTTGATCAATCCTCCTGCCTCAGCCTCCCAAGGGACTACATGATGCCTGGCTAGTTTTTCCATTTTTAGTAGAGATGGGGTCTTGCATTCTTAGGCTCAAGCAATCTACCCACTTTGGCCTCCCAGAGTGCTAGGATTATAGGCGTGAATCACATCTGGCCTATTTTAGCTTCTTTGAGTGTCTTTATCTTTGCACACCAGTGACCATTTGGTTGAATGTGGAATCCTGGTGTCACCTGGCCTATTGGTTTTAAGATGTTGAAGCAGCTCTGATTTCCAGGCCTGGGCAGGTGACTTCACTTGCTTCTCCTCTGTGAAGGCTCTTTGGACCTCCTTCCCTAATGCCCTGTAACTTTACACCACGTGAGTCTTTTTACATTGGTGATTCTGGGACTCTAAGGGGCCCTTGTACGTCCTTCAGTTCTGGGCATTTCCTTTAACTGTTTCATTATTTTTTCCTACTTCCCCTGTCTGGACTGGTTAGTCTGAAGTCGGGCCCCAGCCTGGTCTTCATACCTGTCACTCAGTTTTCAAGGCCATAAGCCTTAGCACTTCTCTCATTAGCTGGAAGGGTTTGTCATTTCTTTGGTAATTTTTCCTGTTCCTTCCATCATCTCTGTTTCCTTGGAGGTACTCTTTATCTTTCCTGGTTTCATTTCTTTCCTTCCTATTGGAAGCGTTTCGCAATGTCCTTGGCTGTACGTGCAGCTGATGAAGACACAGAAAGACGTTCGGAGTCAGCGTGTGGCAGGAGGGCGCTCTCCTGGAGGTCCTTGGTGGCACTTTCATCCTTCAGTGAGAAACCCCACAGGTCCGTCTCTGTACGGCTCAGTTCTCTAGGTTGGGACGGGTAGTCTCCTGTCGGCGGGGGTAAATCGGGTGTTACTTAAACACAGGGTGGTGGACGGGCCTCCCGCTCAGCATGCGGAGACCGGCACCCTGTGGCCCTTCTGTCAGCCTCGTTCCCAATCCCATGTTTCCAAATAATAACATTCTAAACCTCTGAGCAAATGGGAAAAAGAGTGTCCGCCTAACCATGGGCCTGGGAGCTGGGGCCCGACTCTCAAACGTCCCTGTAGACATTTCTCTGTTCTTCCAGGGGCTCGTCAGGGGTCACCCTGTGGCTCCTTGGCTCTGCCCCTGCCTCCCACACTCTGTCCCTCCACAGATGCCGAGTCTGCCTGTCCCTCCTGCCTCTGCGTCACTTCCTCTGCCTGTCATTCTTCTACGCTGCGGTCCAGGGGTGCAGAAGTCTCGGGTGTCCCCCCAGGCAGGATGTCTG
Organism: Arctocebus calabarensis; assembly: GCA_963573935.1. Classification (NCBI taxonomy): domain Eukaryota; kingdom Metazoa; phylum Chordata; class Mammalia; order Primates; family Lorisidae; genus Arctocebus; species Arctocebus calabarensis. Next base: position 21,076 of record CAUYON010136096.1, read on the forward strand.
TTCCTGGGTTTTTGTCTCCTTGTTTGGGGTATAGAATGTTCAGGCAGAGGGTGGGATACAAATGTTGTCACCCCATCATCTTGAAACTCTAAGCTTTTTGTGTTTTAAGAACTTATATAACTATCTGAAAATACACTTTAATTAAAAATCTACATAAATGATATCTCACTATACATATTCTTACTATATACATTCCTTTGGACTTTATTTTTCCCAAGATTTCTAATGCAGGGAGTCACATGCCTGATCTCAGAGCTTTTGGTCGGGGCTCTTTGATAACCCCACAATTGTGTCACCAAGTCAGGCTGGTGTTCCTTTTCTTTTCGAGGCTTGGACTTACTCTGTCACCCAGGCTGGAGTGCAGGGGCATCATCATAGCTCACTATAGCCTCGAATTCCTGGGCTCAATGAATCCTCTCATTTCAGCCTCCCAAGTAGCTGGGACGACAGGGACATACCACCACACATGGCTGTTGGTTTGTTTGTTTGTAGGAACGGGGGGTCTCATTATGTTGCTCAGGCTGGTTTCAAACTCCTGACTTCAAGCGATCCTCCTGGCTCAGCCTCCCAAACTGCTGGGACTACAGGTGTGAGCCATGGCCACTGCCTCACGCTGCTGTTTCTAATTAAGGGAGAGACTTGGGAGCCGTACAGACTTGGACTTGAATCCCATCTGCTGCATGTATTCACTGTAAAACAACTAATCACTTTAAGCTTTAGTTTCCTCAGCAGTAAAATAAAGATAATAATTTTTAGTTGCAAGGTTGTAGTGCAGCACAGAAGTGATACACATCGTTAGTGCTTGGAACATGGGAGCCTTTTATTTTTTGAGACAGAGTCTCACTGTGTCACCCTCAGTAGAGTGCCATTGGGTCACAGCTCACAACAACCTCCAACTCCTGGGCTTAAGTGATTCTCTTGCCTCAGCCTCCCTAGGAGCTGGGACTACAGGCGCCCACCACAACACCCGGCTGTTTTTAGAGATGGGTCTCGCTCTAGGTGAGGGTGGTCTCCAATCTGTGAGCTCAAGCAATCCGCCCACCTCCCCTGCTGGGATTGCAGATGTGCCTACCTGGGAGCCGTTCTTATCTTCTTCATACTGGCAGGCTCCAAAGAAGGACGTGGTACCACAGGAGCATGGAGGAAGTGGGAGGGGACTGCCCTGCACGCGTGTCCGCCAGCTGTCTGCTCGTCATGGTGGGGTGCTCAGGCAGGTGCTGTTCTTCTCTAACAAACCACCTTCAAGCTTCCCTAGTGATGACTAACTTACTCCTACGACTCACTGAACTTATTCCAGAAACATAATGTAGGACTGAATCCTACTGAAATGTCCTAATTCCTGACAGTCAAGGTGGTGAATTTTGTCTCCTGTCACTACAAAACAACGCACCCGAGCCACGTGTTCAGATGGCAGCTGCTGGACTGGGCACAGCATCAGGAAAGGGGCCCTTGTCCTCTGTAGCCCTTCCTGTTGCTCCACTGAGGGCCGGCCCCTGGCAGTGTTCCTGGACGCAGTGAGGGCAGGAGGCATTTCAGTTGTGTTCACTGCCTTTGGCTTCAGTTTTCCGAACTCCCTCCTGAGTGGTGAGAAAAGCCGCCAGCCGTGTGCTGGGCGTTTTCCCCTCTCCTGCCTCCCTGCACTCAGCCAGGGGCTCTCGCCAGCCACAGGTGCAAGTGTAACAGGTGGTTCTTTTTTTTTTTGGCCAGGGCCAGGTTTGAACCCACCACCTCTGGTATATGGGGCCAGCACCCTAGTCCTTGAGCCACAGGCACCACCCAACAGGTGGTTCTTGAGCTTACCTGTGCCATGCAGGGAGAGCAATGAAAAAGCGAGGCTAGGTGCCGGGACCCCTATGGCCTGGTCTCTGAGGCATGACACAGAGTAGGGGCAAGCTAATGTTAGTTGCAGGGTAGCCCCGAGCCCCCTCCTCAGTGGCTATTTATTAAGGTTATACACAACAGGTGTGGAGAGTTAAGGTAGACATAAACAGGTGTGGAGAGTTCAGGTAATTACATATGAGGGCTGCCTGCGTAAAGATTGCCACATGCTTTCCCCACAACACTCATGAAGAACTACTAAGCATCAATGTTTAACACATGCTTACTAGTGAGTGACCGACCTTATCTCATTCTGGAACACTGAGTCACTTGGGGGACTGCCCCCAAGTCAGGAAACGTCTCTAGGCTTGCCAGGAGACTGTCCTGTTCTCAGCGTTTTCTTTTAATGTGATAAGAATCAGTTACTGTCCTTTACAAGCATGGTGTCCAGTCCTCTACAGCTAGGTTCTTGTGGGGTGCAGCTTCCTTCTGGAGGTGAAGAGAAGGTTAGTAATGACCCAGCTCTGGGAAGACAGGGAGGACATTCATAACGAGAGGATACCCGGGAAGGGTGAAGTCT
>CAUYON010136098.1:0-29014 GCA_963573935.1 Arctocebus calabarensis
AGTTATAGCAAAAGAAATGGGGAAAGGGGCAAGGGAGGGGAGAGAAGGGGGGAGGGAGAATGGATTGGTGGGATCACACCTATGGTGCATCTTAGAAGGGTACAGGTGAAAATTACTAAATGTAGAATATAAATGTTTTCACATAGTGATTAAAAGGCCATGAAGGCTATGTTAAATAGTTCAATGAAAATTTTTCAGAATGTATATAAAGTCAGCACATTGTGCCCCATGATTGCACCAATGTACACAATTATAATTTTAAAAAGTTAAAAAAAAAATCCTTGACTGTTTTTTCCACTTGACTATTATTGGTATATATAAAGGCTACAGATTTATGAGTGTTGATTTTGTAGCCTGAGACACTGCTATACTTCTTGTGGGGTTAGAAATCCCCATATGTATGTCTCATGTACTTCTCAACTGAGTAAGCCACTAATGGGTTAAACTGGCTTTTGCCTTCACAGAAAAAGCAATAAATTTGGGCAATCCTTAGGCAAACACAAAGACTGTTTTCTGGTCATCCGGGAACAGATGCTTTGAACTTTTGCAGCCATTGTCTCCAAGGTGCAAGCCTGGAGGCGTGGTCCAGAGGTTGACAAAATGTCTTCACATTTTGTCAAATGCCTAAAGATCTTAGCACTGTGGAGTAACAAAGTCAAAGACCCATTTAAGGTTATCTTGTTAAGTACCTGAGGAAATAGTTCTACTGCAGCTCTGTCTCTCTGTTATTTTTATGTAGATTTTTTAAGGCCTAAAAGTAGAAGAGTATTGTGCTGTTTTCCGGGACAGGATATCTGCCACTTAAGTTCAAAGTCAAATAATGAATATTGTAAATCACAGATTTAAGTGTGCACATGACTGCCAAAGTATATAAGGTAGTCAGAAATGAAGTTAAATTTCTATTTGCCACGAAAAATGGTGGTAGCCTGCTTCTTGCACTTCTGAACATTGCATTGCGGATCTACACCTGAGGCAAAGCTATAGCCCCTCGTGTCTCCCGGTCACGCAACACACCATTACTGAAATACTTCACTATTTAGCCCTAAGAGCCAAAAGGCATCTCTCAACATCTCCTTCAGCCAGCTTAGAGCACTAAACAACACTTAAAGAGGCCACATCACAGAAATGGGGACAGAGAGAAAGACAGAGGGTTGCTAGTGGTTGTCTCCACACTTGGGTCTTATTGTCTTGGGGTTGTAAAAATTCTATAAAGCACAAACTTCAGAGTAAGAAATGTTAGCAGGGATGAAGAGGACATTACAGAATCATAAAGGGGATCAATTTTTCAGGGAGACATAGCAATCTTAAACATATATGCCTCTAACAACAGAGCTTCAAAATACATAAAGCAAAAATTAATAGAACAGAAAGGAGAAATAGAAAAATCCTCAGCTCAGCGCCTGTGGCTTAATGGGCTAAGGTGCCAGCCACGTACACCTAAGCTGGTGGGTTTGAATCCAGCCCGAGCCCGCCAAACAACAATGATGGCTGCAACCAAAAAATGGCCAGGCATTGTGGCAGGCACCTGTAGTCCCAGCTACTTGGGAGGCAGAGGCAGGAGACTCATTTGAGCCCAGGAATTGGAGGTTGCTGTGAGCTGTGATGCCACGGCACTCTCTCCAGGGTGACAGCTTGAGGCTCTGTCTCAAAAAAAAAAAGAAAAAGAAAAAGAAAAATCCTCAATGACAGTTGGAAATTTCAATATTCATCTCTCGGAAATCAATAGAACAAACAGATAACCAGTGAGTTTATAGAAAATCTGAGCAACACTATCAACCAGCTAGACCTGCTGACATTTATAGAAAACTCCAAAAATGGCAGAATACACATTATTTTCAAGTATGTGTGGAACATATACTTGGTAAACAGTGTTCTGGCATAAAACACAAGTTCCACAAATATTTAAAAATTAAAATCATGCAAGGAATGTTTTCAAACAGCAATGGAATTAAATCAGAATTTAACAATATATAACTCTAAATAATTCATGGATTACCTAGGATTTCATCATGAGAATTAGAAAATATTTTAAGTTGAATGAAAATAAGAATAAAATTTGTAAAAATATATAGGATGCAGTTACAGCAAAAATTAGATGGAAATTGTAGGACTAAGAAGAGCATATTAAATCCAAAGCAAGCAGAAGCAAAGAAAATAATAAATATCATAAATCAACAAAGTTGAAAATAGAAAAAACATAGAAAAATTAATGAAATAGAAGCTTGGTTCTGTGTAAAGATCAATGGAATTAACAAGCACATAGCCAGACTGATCAAAAAAAAATAGAAAAGATATGTTACTAATATCAGATATGAGAGAGAATCATTATAGATCCTACAGACATAAGAAAAGTAAGAATATATTGTGAACAACTTCATGCCAATAAATTTGATAACTTAGATGAAATGGACCAATTCTTTAAAAGCCACAAAACTCATCAAATGAGACATTGGTAACCTGAATGGTTTTATGTTGATTTATGAAACTTAATTTATAGTTAAAAACCTTCCCACAAAGAAAACCCCAGGTCTAAGTGGTGTCACTGGAATTCCACTAAATATTTGAGGAAGGAAAAACTATTAATTGTACACAGATTCTTTCAGAAAATTGAAGAAGCAGCATATTTTCAACTCAGTCTGTATGACCAGCATTACTCTGATGCCTAAATCAGACAAATATACTTTAAGAAGAAGAAATTTTAGACCAATATCCCTCATGAGGATATATACAAGAATTCTATATAAATTTATAGCAAATCAAATTCAACAATATAAAAACATCATAACTTAATGGGGTTTACTTTAGAAAGGCAAGGTTGGTTTAACATTAGAATAAAAGAAAATAGGGAAACTGTGTGAGCATTTCAATAGATGTAAAAAGGCATTTGATTCCATCCAATAGCCATTCCTGACAAAAACTCTCAAACACAAGAAACCTCAGTTTGATAAAGAACTATAAAAAACCTACAGCTAAAATCATATGTAATAGTGAAAAATTGAATTTTTTTTCCCTCAATATTAAGAAGAAAACAAAAATGTCCACTCCTCCTTCTAGTCAACATTTTACTAAAGATTCAAGCCAGTTAAGCAAGCAACTAAAAGAAATAAAAAGCATCATTGGAAAGAAAGAAGTAAAACTGTCTTTATCCATGAACACCATGATCATCCATGTAGAAAATCTGAGAGAATCTTAAACACTATTAAAACTAGTCAGTGAGTTCAGCAATATTTCAGGATACAGAATCAATATCAGAAATCAATTGTATCTTAGTAATGAACAATGTGAGATTGAAATTGCACTTCCCTTATGACTGATGACTTTGAATGCTTTTTTCATGCATTTGTTTGCCATTTGTATGTCTTTCTTGGTAAATTTTCAGTTCAAATCATTTGTCCACTTTTTAAAATTTTTTTATTATTAAGTTTTGAGATTTATTTATGGCTGTAAATCTTTTATCAGATAGGCACTTAACAAACATTTTTGTCCCAATTGACAATGTGTCTTTTCATTCTTTTTTTTTTTTTTTTTGCAGTTTGGCTGAAGCTGGGTTTGAACCCGCCACCCTCAGTATATGGGGCTGGCGCCCTACTCACTGAGACACAGGCGCCACCCATGTTTTTTCATTCTTTTAGCAATGTCTTTGAAAGAACTCAACTTCTAAATGTTAATGAAGTGAAATGTATCAATTTTTTTCTTTTATAGGTTATATTTGTGGGGCTGTATGTAAGAAATCTTTGTCTCACCTAACGTCACAAAATTTTTCTATTACATTTATCTAGATTTAGGTTTTACAGTTAGGTTTATAACTAATTTTGAGGTAATTTTTGTATATTGTGCAAGATATACCTTATTTCACTTGCCTTGTTTCACTGGCTTGAACCTTTTTTGCATAAAGCCAATTTGCAGTTGTTGAAAATATTATTCTTTCTCAACCAAATTACTTGTGCACATTTGTCAAAATCGGTCATCCTAGAGATGTGGGGCTCTTATTAGACTCTCTTTTACTGTTACAACAGTCTATTTATCTACTTTGATGCCAATACCACACTGTTTTGGTCATGTAGCTTCAAAATAAGTCATCATATCAAGTAACATTAGCCTTCCCACTTTGTTCATCTTTTTAAAAGTTAAATAAGTTATTGTGAATTCTAGATTAGAATAACAATTTTAGATTTAGATTAGCAATTTCTACAAAAATCATGCTGGTATTTTGATTGGGATTGTGTTGAATTTGACCATCAATTTGGGCAAAATTGGTATCTTAAAAATATTGAATTTTTTGACCTATGAATACAACAGTATTGGGTATCCTTGATTGTGTGCCAAACACTACCCCATGTGTCTTATGTGTGTTATCCACTTAATTTTCCCAGCAACCCTTAAAGTAGTTCCATAGTCAAGCCTATTCATACAGGGGAACTGAGCTCCAGGGGGCTTAAAACGAGGCTCCAGGGGCCTATGCTCTTCCCATTACCTATCAGCTAAATGAGCATGTTTTAAGCTCACAAAAAGATTTACTCTACTGAAAAAAGAAAGAAAGGAATAGAAAAGGGAGAGGAAGAGGAAGAAACCAACACATATACAGTAGGATGAAGGTAAGCATCCTTGGGCAACCTACCAAGGCAGGTGGTAGACATTTAAAAAACACAGCAGTTGCCCAGGGAATAGAACACAGGAAAAAGAGGCAAAGTTCTGGGGAGTCCCACCAGCACCCACTCCTTGTATTGACACACACGCACACACTTTGCCCAAAGTCACTGACCTCACCAACAACACCCTCCACATCCACAGCCCAGGCCTTCGCTTGTGTGTTTATTTTGTTTAAGGTCTCAGAGAAGGAGGAAGTATGGAACACTCTTAAAAAGAGAATTCAGTGATTAGAAAGAAGCCAAGATTAGCAACTCAGAAAGACACAGAGCTGAGAAGCTGACAAGCCCTGGCGGGGCCTCCCTTCTTTGCTGCTTTGAGCCCTGGCCTCCCTCCTCTCTCACCACAGTGGGTGGTGGCTGCCCAGGCTTTTCCTGCCATAGTTGACTTTGTGTTGAGAAAGTCTTCTTAAGATACTATGTACAAAGACCTCAAAGAGCAAGTCATTATTTTAAAAAAAAAAGTCTCTGATGGCAGAGTGTGGTGTCTCTGCCACCTCTCCACCTCCTGGGTGCATGGCCAGTATGAACCAGGAGGAGTAAGACAATGACCAGGTTTGGGGGGTGGGTCCCAGCCCCTACTCTGTCTGTGGCAAGCTGCAGGATGTCACTCCACTCAGCTTCTTAGAGTCCTTAACTATAAGAGAGTGACATCTACTCTACCCACCTGAGGAGAAAGAACGCAGTCAGCTACATGAAAGTGCTTTCTAGAAGTGGGGAATGATAGGTATCCCCCAAAGCCTTTGCTGATTGATGGACTGCAGAGTGATGGCACCCGGGGAGGACAATACCTCCTGGTGTTTTTTTTCTTTTTAAAATATTTTTCACCAGAAGCCAAGGGATGATGGATACCGTCTTCAGGGGCAAAGACCTGGTGGTAAAAATAAAACTGGTGTAGCATTGTGGTCTGGCCAAGGACTTTCCTACTCATTCCTGCCTCTAATGGAATTCCTGACCCACTGAACAAGACGTGCCTTACAGAGCCTCGAATTAAGAGCATGCAAGATAGCTAGAAGACCATTATGCCTCACCTTGGGACGCACTTACATTACTGAGGGTTTTCGGGGAGAGGCCTAGGGCACGTCTGTCTTCTCAGACTTGGCAAGTCCACCAGCCTCCCTAGACGTCCCTACACATGGCCACCAGGATGCAGATGTTCTGAGGCTCTCAGGGCTCCTGCTGGGCACACTGAGCCTAATTCCAGTCCTCAGAAGAGGCTAAGAGGGAAGGATCAAGACCCATCAATCTTCTAGATCTTGTGGAGAAGGCAGGCATATCATGAGGAAAGTGACTCAAAACACTGTATTAAAACGGGGGAAAGGGGAATATGGCCAGGGAAAGGGGATTATGGCCAGCTCCTCTTTGTCCCCCCTCTGCCCTAGGACAGAGGGGGGACAAAGAGGAGCTGCCCTGGTGGCGGTGTTTGACCTGCCCTGGTGGCGGTGTTTGACTTGTATCCTAGAAAGATAACGTGGCTGATGCATAGAGACTAGACCTGCAAGTGGACTAAGGCAGGAAGGTGGGTGGACTTCAGGAGAAGAGATCGAAAGCTGTTAAGAGGGTCCACGTGGGTATTGAAGGGCATTTGGTCTCCACATCTTTCTGGTTATGTATTATGCTGCTCTAAACCCTCAAATGCAGGTGTCTTTTGTTTCCTCTGGGAAAAGACCTAGGAGCAGGATTGCTTGATCAAATGATAGATCGCCTATTAGCTCTTTAGAGTATCTCCATACTACTTTCCATACTACTAGTTTGCAGCCCCACCAACAGTGTGTAAGTGCTTCTTTTTCTCCACATCACCATGGAGATACTCAGCCACTAAAAAAAAATGGTGATCTAGTATCTTTTGTAACAACCTAGATGGAACTGGAGACCATTCTTAAGTGAATTATTGCACAAATGGAAAAACAACCATCACACATACTCCATACTAAATTGGAATTAGTCAGTCAAGGCTTATGTGCACATATGGAAGTAAAACGCAACAGAAATCAAGGAGGTGGGAGCAGGGAGGAAGAGATGTGTAAATTCACACTTAATAGGTATAATGCATGCTTCCGGTGGAGGGCACACTTACAACTGTGGTTTAAAATGTTTAGAAGCAAGTTATGCAACTAAAACATGTGTACCTCTATAATATTCCGAATTTGTTTTAAAAAATTAGAAGAAGAATGTTCAGCAGAAAGATAGTAGTTTAAACCAAACTCAGCAGTAAAGAAGCACGAAATGGTTGGGTTTGTTGGACATCCCAAAGGTCTCTTGGAACCCTGCATGACTCTGCCAGCTTCAATGTGCCAGGCACTCTGCTAAATGCTTTCCTTTTAAGAGCAAGAATTATACTAAAGGCCCCCCAAATAAAATAAAAGGCATCAAGAATGGAAAGAAAGTAAAATTATCTTCATTTGCAGGCAACATGATCAAGTATAAAAATTCCTAAGGAGTCTATTTTTTTTAAGTTATTAGAACTAATAAATAAGCAGAGCCACAGGGTACAAGGTCAATATAAAAGTGGTATTTATGTATACTAGCAAAAATCAACTGGCAGCTGAAGGAAAACAATTTATAATACCATCAAAATAATATATTTAGAAAAAGTGTTAAGAAAATATATGCAAGACTGGTACAATGAGGACTACAAAATTTCACTGAGAAAAATCAAAAGAGAAACTAAACAAATTTAGGGATGCTCATGAGTTGGAAGAATCAACACTACTATCAGTTCTCCCCTAACTGATCTATAGATTCAGCAAAGTGTCAATCAACATCCTGGCAGCCATTTTTAATAATCAATGAGCTAATTATAAAATTAATGTGGAAATAAAATACAAAATATCTAAGATAGCCAAGACAATTTTTTAAAAGAAGAGCAAAGTCAGAGACTTATAAGTTTATATTTCAAGACTTAAAATAAAGCTACAGTAATCAAAAGTGCCTGATATTGGCATAAGAACAGGCAGGTGAATCAATATAAATGAATGGGGGGGTCCATAAATAGACCTACAGACATGGTCAATTGGTTTTCTATAGTGAAAAGGATAGTTTTTTAAATAACCCTACTCCTACTGTATACCAAAATTATATCCTGTGTGTCCTTTGAATATATAGAGGACTCTACATTGTAGTAAACAAGCCAGTGAAAAATGGGCAAGAGATTTCAAACTTTACCAAAGAAAACATACAAATAATAATAATAATAATAATAATAATAATAATAATAATGTCTGAGTCAGTCCCAGTAATAGTAATAAGAGCATTGTACTCCCCACACACATATTCCTTCCCCTGACCACTAAAAGTTCATTTGTCCTTCAAGGCTCAGTTCAAATGCCCTTCTTCTTAAGCCATGTTTTACTCTCAAGATTCTTCTGCTCTTTTGTGTCATACGTTACTTGTTATCACAGAACTTGTCTTACTCTATTATCATGACTTGTGTCTGGATCTGTTTCCTCCACTTGAATGTGAACTCCGTAAAGGAAAAGACTGTGTCTTCTTCATCTTGTTCTCTCCACCACCAAGCACAAGGCCTGGCATAGGCTAGGTGCTCCAGGAATCACCCTGATTAATTCTTTAGTGTAAATTCCTTGAAGTAAGATGTTGGGTCAAAGGGCATGTTAACATTTTTAAACAACTCTTTTATTTTTATTCCATGAGATACACTCTTTTAATTTAGGGTTTGCCTGAGGCCTCCATTAGCACTTCCTGGACTTAGCCTTGTGCAACTTCCTGGTTAATTAAAGGATTTGGGTGTTGAACTCATGGTTGCCAAGGAATCAGGTATATGCCGTAAATGAATCGAACAGCACAGCTTTTTCCTTCTACCAAAAGTCCCCGCGGGTGGGCACTTCCCGTGGACGGCTCCACTCTGACTTAGCTGTGGTTGCTCATGCCTTGCCCTTCCTGTTTCCTGCGTCTAGTGCATATGTGTGCTTCATGCTGTCCCCAGATCACTAGATCTCATTTAGCCTCATTCTGCCTCTAAATCTAGAGGCATTTCTCACTGGCAAGTCTTTCATGGGTTTCTCTTCGCCAACCCTTGTAACACCTTGTCATTTGGTGACCTTGGTCAATTTCAACAGCATGTTTATATCTTATAAATAGATCATTAATAAAGATTAAATGGCAACGCCTAAGCTGATCTTCCTGGCCCCACCCTGTGTCAGTTTCATCCCTGTGTTTCATGACACTTCTGAGCTTTCTAATTGTCATGCCACCTGCCCACACATTGACTCAAGAAGCTGGAGTCAGGCTGGGGTGGAGGCTCACGCCTGTAATCCTAATACTCTGGGAGGCTGAGGCAGGTGGATCACCTGAGCTCAGGAGTTCAAAACCAGCCAGGTTAAAGACCCTGTCTCTACTAAAAAAATAGAAAAACTAGCCAGGCATTGTGATGAGCACCTGTAGTCCCAGCTACTTGGGAAGCTGAGGCAAGAGGATCACCTGAGTCAAAGAGATTGAGGTTGTTATGAGCTATGATGTCATGGCCCTCTACCCAGGATAACACAGAAAAAAATAATAATAAATAAATAAATAAATAAATAAATAAAATAACAAGGAGAAGAATCTACAGTCAGAATCCCCTGCACTGACTTAAGAAGTGACCACACTCAGGAACTTGAAGACTCCATCTCCCATTTGATTCCACCACCATCCCCTAAGCTCTTCCAATGTTCCCAATGTATCTTTCCACCCCATGCTTCCCCTTGCTGTGTTTCAGGAGGCTGCCCTGGAACTGCTACCTCAATGGACTCCACAGCCCTCTGGCATCCAGTTGGGTTTGGCCAATAGGGAGCACTGCAAGAGATGGGAGGGAGGTCAGGGTACCCATCACTCAGTTTCCTTCCTCATGGTTGTCACAGGATGGCTTAGTCCTTCCACTGAAGGTCACTGTTGCCTCACACAGCTACCCAAAGTGCCCCACCCACACCCTCTCCTGGTCCCTTCAGCCCAGCCCAACCCAGCCAGCCACAGGCTGCCACTTCACCCCCTGTGTCTTCCCTTGTTAATAGTCTCTTTACCCACCTCTCCCTGATTTACCCACCTGCAATTTATTGGGATCCTGACATGCTAGGACCAGCCCTAGGAAAATGCCACTGTAGGGCTGGGCTGGACATGTCCCAGTCCCATAACCTCTGCCTGCAAACTGCAATTGCACCAAATCTCTCTTAGAACCAAGCCTCCCACCCTTCTTTTGGATCCACAAGTGTTCAACCTTTTGGAGCACTCACATTTTTTAATTTATAAAAGAACTTTGAAATTGGGCAGCACCTGTGGCTCAAAGGAGTAGGGCACTGGCCCCATATACTGGAGGTAGTGGGTTCAAACCTGGCCCCAGCCAAAAACTGCAAAAAAAAAAGAACTTTGAAATTCTCCTAACAGGAGCTATTTCAATGTTCTAGCACTTTCCACTTATTCATTGAACAAATATTTATCAAGCACCTCCTATGTGCCAGACGCTGAGCTAGACACCAAGCACACATCTGTGAGCACAGCGGACGTGCTCAGTGCTGTGAGAATGAACAGGTGCTGTGAAACTAGCACCCCAGAAGGTCCCGAGGAGGCAGGGCTTCCAAAGACAGTGCCTTTCATTATATGTGTTTCAGCTGGGTGAAGGTGCCTCCATCTTTGGAAGGTTTAGAGTTAACATTCCATTAATATCCTATTTTCACGGATGTACAATTATTCCTAACAAAAGGAACATTCTGGAAGGGAGGACCTTGTGTGTCCTTGTAATCAAAGGTTTCACACACCTCACAAGGCCCATCAATCGTGGCATGGATACAACAGTGTTGTCACCTTCATGCCACCTGCCCTGCCTCTGGCTTCCTCGGGGCCTAGTGTCTTCCCTAGCGTGTTGGGCAAGGTGTGCCTGTCCCAAGACACGTGCAGCCACTGCTCAGGCCCCCCTTCCTTCTTCCTGACGTGGTCTCACTCCCAGCCCATTGCTTCTACAGACTAAACCTCAACCAACACCACCTCTGCCTCGTGAAATTGGAGTTTCTTCTAAACCAGGACTTCAACTTTTAGCTCTTCTTCTAGCTTGCATGGAGGGGCTCCTCTCTTGGTCCTTGTCCCTTAAAACCCAATTCCTACTGCCAAAACTGAAGAGTTCCCTCTCCCATCAATTCCTTATTAACTCCTCTTCCTTAGAAGCCTTAAAAACACAATCCTCTTCCTTTTCTTTGTTTTCCAATCTCCTTTTATGCCTTCTCTTTTTCCCTTCTGGGCCCTTTTGCTTCTCGCTCCACCTAAGAAGAGCTAACGGAGCTCCTAACTTTGAAAAATAGATGTTTTCCTACAGATTTGCATGTAATTAAGGTTTTATAGCATTTCAAATTTAGTCCATGTCATCAAAATAATGATGGTGGTGAAAATATTATGACTAGCTTCTGATGATTATGTTTTCTACATCCTGGGCACTGGACTGAGAACTTACCTATCAACTGATTGAATTCCTACAGGAGCCTTTGAAGTAAGTACTGTCATTCTGTCCTGCCTACAATCCAGGAAACTGAGGCTGAGCCAATTGCAGGTGACACAGCAAGGGGAAGAGCTGAGGTGCTAAGTCCGGCATGCTCGATCACAACTTCCAACTTTCTTGACTTCACTACTATGCTAGTGAAAGGATTCCTGTTCTAATTCCTCTTGAAAGGAGCAGCCTTCTGCCATAGCAATACTACCTTCCCGGCTACCTACTTTGTAAGCTTAATCTTTTATGCAATGAGCTTCCCTCAGCAGGGCACACCCTTCCTCCTTTACTAGGTGGTGGAAGTCTTGCAGGTGAAACCTCCTATTTACTCTCCATCCACTGCTGGTCCTATGCGGGGTGTGGCAGTGAGTGGGGAGCCACCCAAACCACCTCTTTACATCTGGGCACCCACAAGCTTTCATGAGGAAGACGCTGGCTGCAGAGACTGCTCTCCTGACAGCCCTACAGAGCACAGCAGCAAACATTCAAAAAAAGATAGGAACTTCCAATGATGTACAATCTCCATATGGTCTGTGTTTCTACAAGGAAGGCCATTCTCCATGAAAACCAGATGGATGCAGAAAAAGGCCAGGTACTTAGTTAAACTTAGCATGACAATCCAATCATTCACTCAACGAACATGTACAGAATGTGAACTATGTACCAATAAGAAGCAAGGAGCTGGGCTCTTTCTTCAAAGAATCTGTACCTTCATCAACAGGAGGAATAAAATATTCTACGTGTCTTTGTAGTAGAACTGTAATATCATTTTGCAAATCTTTTCTCTCCCCTCTCACTCTCCTGTACCCTGCCCCATTAATTTGGGACTTCACTATAAAATACTTTGGCCCATGGAATATGGACAGAATTGACAACATGCCAGTTTCAAGTGAAGGCCTGAAGAGGCTTTGCAGCTCTCTTGAGCACCTTCTCTCCAACATGAGAAACATATTCATCAGTATGGGATTTTTTTCAGCCTAGGTCCTAGAACAAGACATACAGGGAGAGTCCTGAGCCACAGCACCCAACCCATAGCCACTGATGAGTGCATGAACAAACAATATGCAATTGTTATCAAAGCCCACTGGGACTTTGAGGCTGTTTGTTACACAGCAGCATCACAACAAAAACTGACTAATCCAGTCCCATATAGAGTTATATCCCAAATCTCCTCTGAGAATGTTTGTTCTTTGAATTGAATTATTGTTCCTGCAGGCGATGAGTTTCACTGATCCATCCAAGATATTTGGAAGACTACTAGTTGGATGTGGGAGGCTAATGAAACAAAACCTTCTGATTTATATGTCAAATAAAGTACCTGCAAAACCTTTAGGTGACCACCCTTCAACGGAGAACATTATTAATCACTGCTACTCTCAGACATCTTACCTTCTTGATAATTGTTCATTATCAATTTCTAAAGCTAACATTAGCCACATCAAGGCTGAACCCTTGTTTTAAACACTCTGAAGCCTCAAAATGAGTTTAATATTTATACCCTAAGACCAAGACAAGTCAGGAAGACTTGTGAAACCTAGGACTGTGGCTTTAGATTCCTTTCCTTTGTAGTCACCATCTGGTACACTGTGGGTGTTTAACCATGTTCTTTTAATATCTGTAGTTCCACAAATGTTTCTTGAGCATGTTCTGTGTCTAAGGCACTAGGAATACAAGAAGGAGAAAGGCACAGCTCCTCCTGTCACCTCACTAGTTTTCCATCTTATAGAGAGGCCATGAGCACTCACCTCACTGTGAGTGGATCAAGGACAGCAAAGGTATTTTGAGAGGTGCCCCAAATGTGCTACAGTGGGTTCTAAAAGAGAAAGACTGCATCCAGTCAGAGGGGATAGCCAACAAAGAGCATTTCAAACACAGCTTGAATGTGAAGTATGGAGGATTCAATGGAAAGATTAGGCCACCCGATGAACAGCTTCCAGTTT
The DNA here is from genome assembly GCA_963573935.1 of Arctocebus calabarensis. Lineage (NCBI taxonomy): Eukaryota > Metazoa > Chordata > Mammalia > Primates > Lorisidae > Arctocebus > Arctocebus calabarensis. Next base: position 13,053 of record CAUYON010136098.1, read on the forward strand.
ATGGTCAGACCCAAGAATGACCGAATACTTAATGAAATCCATCACACTCATCTCCGCCACCCTGTTCATGAGCCCAGGGTTGGATGTCTTCTGAGAACTTAAAGTCACTGAGAGCTTAAACCTCCACAAAAAATGACTAGAGATAAAAGGTGCCCATGAAAAGTGGACAGATAGCACTGCAAGATGGTTTTCATGACAACAATCAACCAGGAGCATGACAAGCAGCCTGAGTGCAGGGGAAGAGAAGAAAGAGAACCACCCAGTGACTGGTACAGACTAAGCCACGGGAGGGCCTATCTTGAACCTGATGCCCAGCGGAGAGGCGTTGCCTCTGCAGGAAGCAGCGTCCCCGTGCACTGCCTGTGGTAGGACAGCACCCTGCACGCCACACCCTCCCCCACCCCCACACCTCTTCCCTAGGCTGCACCTGGCCTCTGGCCTCACCTGCCCCACCTAGTTACACCCATGACTCCACCTGTGGCCAGAAAACACATCACTGTCAGGCAATTACAAAAGGCGGAAATTCAAGTCCTGCCGGTTGCAGCTGGTCTCATGGGAGCTCCTCTAGCGCCATCTGTGTGTCCCCAGCTTGCTGCTCTCCAGACCCCAGGGACATGGGAACTGATCTGCTCGTGGGTCTGACGTCCCCCTGGGCAGTGAATTGTGTCATCGTGCCTTTTCGTGTTTGTGTCCCAGTGTCTGGTCTACAGTCAGCACATGTTAAATACAATCACAGCTTTGCCATGTATTGAAACTTGACATCTTATCTCTCATTTAATCCTTCCCTCAACTCAACTTGAGGAACGCAAAACTCAGAAAGGTGAAGTAATTCCTCCAAGATCACACAGGTAGGAGGGGAGCTAAGAGCTGGCTGACTGCAGGCCCTTCTCGTAGGAGCAGGTTTATGTTCATTGAGTGGAACTGACAACCAATGTCTGGAAGAGGTAAGACTTGTCCAGATCATCCTTTTGGGTGAAAGGTTCCTTTCAGGGTAGATATTTGGGAAAGCCATCCCAGGCTAGTGTGCAGCAGAGACTACAGGGCCTTTGTTTATTGTCTTTCGACCCTGTTTGAAACGAAATTTGATTCTCTGGGCCTATATTACTGAGAATCTGTGGGGGTTGTTCTGTAATTTTTTTCACCAGGATTACACATGCCATGCCAGGTGAGGCTTCCTCAAAGCCAAGGGCCAAGACTAGACAAATGGCAGGGACTTGCAGACCAGCCTACGGGCCTCTCACACCTGCTGGCCCCCGGCAGTGGCCTCCAGCAAATGCACAAGAGCAGAGCACAGCAGCATTGGGAGGACAGGAGCTGCTCTGGATGTTATTTCAGAGTAAGAACATTGGCCTACACAAGCTCACATGAGTATTTAAAAGGTCATTTGTGTTGGGGAAGTCTTTTTTTAATTCACTGGGGAAAGAACCTCACAAACCCTTTCAGATTTTTCTATAAAAGAACATCAAGCCTCAGTCACTGCCGGGTGATGACCGACATTTGTTTTTTCCAGGACCACATCCCACAGTGGAGCGTCCAGACACGTCACGAGGCAAGTCTGAAACAGCCTGGTTTATTGGCGTGCTGACCCTGGGCCAGAAGCCAAAGATAAAGAGTGTGACTCCAGGCTCTTACCTTGGGCTTGGGTAAGAGCGAGCAGGGATCCGCCCTGCTGACACCAGTCTGGACTGTCTGGTTTATCGGGATGAAATTATTTTTGTTTATGGTCACTCCCACTGTTCCAGAGAAAGAAACAGCAGGGAAAAGTGTCAAACCTGGTTTGAACCCTGCCCAAGGGCACACACCTAGGCCCAAGAGAGCAAAACTTCTGCAAAACCCCAGGTGGTCACAGGAGACACTTGGCCCAAAGTGAGGGGACACTGACCTAAAAGCATTTCCTTCTGAACTACACGAAGACTAGTTAGGGAACTAATGAATGATTTACTACTGAGTCTGTTTATAAAAACAAGCACATTAATTTTCTGGATAACTCATCCACTATAATTTTTGAAAATGCAATTGAAATGCAGTTTCCAGAAGGCTTAAAAGAAATATCAGGCAGTAGGTTAATAACTGTGCCTTTTTTTAACCTTTGCCTAAATTCAGACTTTAGCTAAAGAAATTAGCCCCATTAAATCAAAGCCTGGCATTTTCTTAGGCAGGCCTGAGATGCTCGTTAACATTAGATAAGCAATTCAGGGTCGGTACTCGGGTAATTAGAAAGAGTAGAGCTCAAGGCCTTATTATGTCAGAATTCTAATCCACCCCTCTCTCCTGTTCCTCTCCCAGGCCCATCAAGTGATGGAAAGTTGCAGCCTAGGTCACTCATTTGCAAATGATCTCATCTTTAAGAACCCAGGATAAATGTTAGAATAACTAATTTAGCAAACACTTTGGAAAGAAATTTGTGTTTGTGTGTTTTGCTGAGTTAAACTGTTTTCAATTAACATCGATTTTCTACCATACTGATCTGGAGACAGGCTTGGAACATTTCTCTTCCTTTCTCCATCAGGAACTGCTTCTTGTGCTTATTTCATTTACAATGATAAGCCCCAAATCAATCGACTAGTATAAAATATGAGGAGCAAAAAATGAGACCAGCTGGGTGACCCTACTCTAGGAAATAAGTTCCCAATCTTAGAATAACCAATCACAAAAGACATTATCATGGGACTATCCCTATGGTCAATCTACAAGGAAGTCAAGTCAAATCAGAAGACAGGATAGATCACCTAACCTTAGAATTAATATTCAGCTTGTCTGCAGGTGCTGGTGTCGATGTGGAGAGAAGGGGACACTTTGGCACTGCTGGTGGGATTGCAAACTAATACAACCTCTATGGAAAGAAGTATGGAGAATCCTCAAAGAACTAAAAGTACACCTCCCATTTGATCCTTACAATCCCGTTAGTAGGTATCTACCCAGACGAAAAATAAATCATTTAACATAAGGACATGTGGACTAGAATGTTTATGGAAGCAACCCAAGTGTCCATCATCTCATGAATGGACTAATAAACCAAATGTAATAAATAATAAATAATGTATGGCTGGGTAGTCTTCAGCCATAAGAAAAGGATAGAGACTTAGATCTGTTGTATTAACCTAGATGGAGTTGAAACACATTCTTCCTAGTAAAGTATCACAAAAATGGAAAAGTAAGTATCCAATGTACTCAATACTAATATGAAACCAATGAAAGAAAAACATAAGTATATTTCGGGGGTGGGAGAGGGAAGGAGATAGGGAAGGCTGGGTAAAGAGCTCAACTACAACTTGAACTTTACCTTAGAAATGAGAACGATGTAATCTAAACAGGTGTACCCTCATATCAATTTAAAATTTAGAAAAATAACAAAAAAATTAAAAAAAATATTCAGCTCGTATGCTCAGATATGTCCAGGGCTGCTGCACAACCACACAATGCAGGTGTGGGTATGGCCTCCACAATTATTTATATCTGGTATCTTTCTGATTTACCAGTGCCCTTGCTGGTTGAAAACATGGTGATTATCACTCTGTCAAGATCCAAGACCCTGCTGGTTACAGAGGCTCACTTGCTGAAATCATTTTGCTCATTTTCCCTTTACCATGTGGGCCTTAAAGTATCACTTGCCACCCCAATGGCTGTCATAACAGTCATCAGCATTCAGTTTACATGCAGTCAGTTAAACCCATTTAGGCAATGGTGCCCATTGACCTGGTAGCTCTCAACCAGAAATCATCTGGTTTTGCAAAGAATAAGCCTCCGAACACCTTTCAGCTTTCTGAGAAATAGACCTTTAGAGGCATGGACCAAGGATAGGTGATCTAGTGATCTAATGATTTCTTTTTTTTTTTTTATTTCTTTTTTTTTATTTTTTTGTGATCTAATGATTTCCCAGTTTTCACATTACTTCTCATATTAGCTCCTCCATCCACAGTTCTAGAAGTAACCATGCCTTCTGTGCACTGTCCTAACTCATGCACAGAAGGCCAATGACAATGTACACCCCTATCCTCACCACCAGCTTGAGTTAGAAGAATCGCTAAGTCAGTTATTATCATGTCCATCAGATTATCCAGCTTCCAAGATGATGTTGCTGCTATCTCCTCTCATATTTTCCCTGTCCTTATGAGTTAAAAGGACAATTTTAAGTTGTAATTTAAGTTGAGTTCGGGGGAGAAAACAATTTAGATAAGTCTGTTGAATCCACCATCTTAACATGAAGCCAGAATACTATTATATCCTGTTTTTAGGTTTGACTACACATGTAAGATTTCCTCATAAAATATTTAATGATTCGTTCTCTGAAATACTCTAAGAATTTTAAAAATTGTTATAATTACCATCAATATAGTTGTTTTAAGGACCAAAAGAATCCAGCAAACTTGAAATACACATTAGCAATCTAAATCAGTGACAAAAGCTGTGATTGGAACTTTGTAAGAACATTGGATCTTCCTGTGGTATCTGGAATAGATCATCAGACTCCTGGTGGAGAGGATGGCTGCTGTTATGATTATCGCCAGCAGTAACGATGATTGTCTATCTGACCAAGCTGAAAACAGGGGACTATTGTTCCTTCTGACACAGTTGGAAATTATGAAAGCTCATTAGGATTTCACACACCCAAGGCTATGTCAATGGTACGAATTATTGACCTACCACGAGAAAATACTAACTTGCTTAGCCACTAATATCTTATTCTTTGGGGAAAATAAGATAAAACTGCTGAACCCTTGGTTGAATGAAACAGAGGAGAGGGACTTAACTTACACGGAGTTCCCATTACCCTCATATTCCTTGGTCTTCTCAGTCATTTTGTGGGCCCTGATGGCTGCCACAACAGTCATCAGCCTGTAATTCCCATTCCCAATGTCCTTCGTGGACCTCGTAGAGTCTGTTCAACCAGTGTTCAATGAGTACCTACCATGTGCCAGGTAAAGCAAATGAAAGACATGGCATGCTTTCACAGAGCTTGTATTTAAGTGAATTGTGACAATAATATGGCAGGTAAACATAGATGATGTAAAATGCAAAAGACTAAGAAGAAATTTAAGAACAGCAGGGGACAGAGAGTGACAGAGAAGGCTGCTCTGTAGGGGAGGGTATTTAGGAAGATCCTCTCTAATGAGGCCTTTCTGGATCACTGGAGAAAGAACATTCTAGAAAGAACACATAGTATAAAGTGGGACTTTAGGCAGGAACACGGCCAACATGTTTAAGGAACAGCAAAGGAGTATAAAGGGAGAACAGTATCAGACGAGATCAGGAAGGTGAAGGGGTGAATCAGGTAAGGTTCAAAGGCAGAATGAGGAGCTTCTAAGACATTTTATGACTTATTCAGAGACATTTTGGAAGCCACTGGAAGGTTTCAAGCAAAAAATGACATATTCAGACTGATCTTTTAAAACCACCAAAGAGAAGAGACCTTGGGGAAAGGGCAAGGATAGGGCAGGGAATCCAGGCAGATGCTATTGCAACAATCCAGGCAAAAGTGGAGGGGCTGGAAGCAGGAGGGCAGCCTCACAAGCAGTAACAGGTGAATAGTTGGATTTGGAATATATTCTGAAGGCAGAGCTGATGGTTAGATGTGGAGTTTGTAAGAAAGAGGCAACAAGATGATGCCTAGGTAACTGGCCCAAACAACAGAGGCTGAATCTGCCATTTATTGAAATAGGACAACTAGGAAAGAGGCAAGTTTGCACTATGCAAGGTCAAGAGTTTGGTTTTGATATAAGATGATGCCCAGAAGTCCACGGGCAGATGGGAAATAGGCAATTAGCTATGACTGTGGCTTTCTAGGAATAAATTCTACACACAAGACAGACATACAAAGTTCCCTCTTGGGGAAAGTCATAGGCCTGGGACCCCAACTTGTGGGAGCTGCAGAAGGGGGACCCCAGCCTCAGGGGACCCAGAGGGGGTCATTCTCAAGCCTTACGATTTAATATTGTTTACCCTACTGGGCTTTATTATTTCTCTGGGACCTGTCCCTCCCTTCTTCTTTCCTATTTCTCCCTTTGGAATGACAATGTCCACCCTGTCCCACCGTTGTATGTTGGAAGCACACAACATGTTTGCGTTCACAGGGTCACAGCCAGAAAGGAATTTTCCTCAGATAAGTTGAATCTATATCTGATTTAGAAGATATTTAGACAAGCCGCTGGACTTTAGATTTTCTAGGTGATACTGGAACAAGTTAGGACAAGAGTGTGTCCAACCTTTTGGCTTCTCTGGGCCACATGGAAGAAGGAAGAAGAGCTGCCTTGGGTCACATGTTAAATACACAAACACTAACAAAAGCTAATGAGCAAAAAAAAAAAAAAAAAAAAAGAATGGCCCCTGCATAATTTTCATGATATCTGCCACGATAGATAAGCAAAAAAGTCCTCATGTAATAATCTCAAGTTTGTAATGGCCTGTTCATTCTTTTAAAATCTTCCAGTAGGTTCCATGTTTGTACTCACTAATATAGAAAATGTACATGTCTAAATAATAAAATGACTTTGGGGTTTTTTTATTATAAAAGTAAAAGAAAAAAAGAGCAACATAAACCTAGGGATATTTGACACTGCGTTTGAGAAATTAATGCATCAATATCTGGTCCAACGGAAGTGGTGGCAATTCTCAGTGAGTTCTCAGGGTGCCCATCAGATGTTTCGGATCTAATTTTACTCTTACTTGTTTCATTCTTGTAAATAGTTTCTAGCAAATGTGGGTGCTGCCAAACATCAATGACATGAATAAGGCATGATTGTGAAGCAAGGGGTATTTGTCTCTGGGAAGAGAGGACCCATAAAAGTTCAGTAAAAGGAAATGATCAATTTTTTCTCTAAGTTGAATGTCAAATTGCAGCTCTGTGACTCCTTTTGAAAATTGGCAGGTAACGTATTTAGGTCAACTGAAAACTAAGTTGCAAATGCACCAAAATATTATTTTCCTGGAAATCTTGAAACCTGTTTTTGAATTCTTGTATCAAATAGAAAAGCAAGGCTGTATATTTTTGGCTGTTCACAGGACTATGTTTAGCCAGCGTGTCAAAATGCAAAAAAATTGTTTGCCTTAATTTGAGCTTGCCATAAATTCAGTTTCATTTGGAATGCTATTATGGCTTGAAACATTGTATTGATAAGTTGGTTTTCACCTTGAAGATGCATTTAACTCATTTCAATGAGCAGATAAGTCCACTAAAAGTACTAAATCTGTAAGCCAGTTTTCATCATCCAGTTCTGGCACAAATTTGGTTTTTGATATCATAAACAACTTGGTAGTATGTCATAAATCATAAAATATTTTTAAACATTTGGCCTCACCTTGACCATCTTACTTCTGAAAAGTAAATGATGTCATCATAGTCAGTATCAATGCTTTTAAGGAATTCCTGGAATCGGCAATGATTCAATCCCTTGGCCCAGAGGAAATTCAGTCTTGATGATTTGCATGATGTTATCCATTTTTAAAGCTTTTGCTCATAAAGTCTCCTGATGTACTATACATTGATACTTCATCAGACATGAGCTTTGGGAGGCAACTGCATTGTCTTCTATTAATTTTATGAATTCCTCTCTTTTACCTACCATTGCTAGGGTGTCATCAATAACTATAACAGATATTTTGACAATGGAAAAAGAAAACAGCTTTAATATATTTGTCACTGCTTCTTGATTTAGTTTTGTCTTTTAAGGGCACTAAAGAAACCCTTTCTTCAGTGACATTGTGTTCATCATCCACACCTCTAATACAAATGGCAAGTTGAGCCATTTTGTAGCATCAGTGCCGGTATTCATCATCAATGCATAAAATCTATAAAATTAGCAGTTTTACTCTCCAAACTTCTTTCAATAGATTTTCTAGTTTCTTCAAGTAGCCTGGTTATAGTCTGGTGAGACAAATTGATTTTCAAAATACTTATCTCCCCCCTTTTTTCAGAGCAAGTTCTATCTGCCATGCTTTCCATATATTGCTAAATAAACTCACTGTCAAAAATGGTTTTGATTTTTTTACAATTAAATATGCTACCACATAACTAGCTCTTAAATGGAATCTATGTTAGTTATGACTTTAAAATAATTTTTTTGAGAAGAAAGACTTTTTTCATTGCACTATTTAGTCCTTACAACACAATCCTTCATGTGCATCAAATTTGGCAGTATGTTTTTGCATATAATTCCTTTTCAAGTTATTGTCTTTGAAAACTTGAAGAAATTCCCTACAAATCAAGCAGAGTGTACCTCACTATTTGCCTCACCAAAAAAGTAGTCATCTGCCCACTTTTAATTAAAGAATCTTCCTTCATCTCTAATTGCTCTTTTTCTGGGTTTTGTTTTCTTTTGAGACATTGTAGAAGCCATGCTAGGATTGAAAAATAATAATAATAGTTTAAGGGACTATATTTACTTTTAGTATGAAGATTAATTGACGGGAAAATAGAAAGCAAGGTTTGGGCCCTTCCACATCTCAGCTGTCATTGTAAAGCATGGCAGGTGATGTGTGAGGCATCACCAAGGAGTGGAAGTGCCCTTAATAATCAAATAAGAATGTTTACCATGCTTTTTTTTAAAATAAGAGAAATGTTTATTTGAAAATACCATGTGCAGGGGGGGAAACCACAAGCATGATTACTCCTAGACTTCTAAATAACATTAAAACTTAACATTGCAATAGTAGCTTGAAATATTATTGATAATCATTGCCTTGCCAAGTTACCATGAGCACGTGTAACATCTGATGATGTCAATTCTACTGTCTGCATTTGGAAGATAACACACTGGGAGCCACACACCTCTGTAAAACTGAAGCCACACATGTATACAAATAGTGAGATGGTACATACATTTATTTTATGTGACATTGCAACATGATGCTGTCCTTGGCAAAGTTCACACTCAAGAACCATACAGTCAAGTACCACCAAAAAGTCTCATAACATTTTAAGTAAGTTTAGAATTCTGTGTTGGACTGTATCCATAGCCATCCTGGGCTGCCAGTTGGATGCCCCTGAGTTAGGACTTTGGGAACTGTTGGGATGAAATCAAGATATTTTGCATGATAGAAGGACATAAATTCTAAGGGAGTGGGACAAAATGTGATAAGCTGAATATTTGTGTCTCCTTTAAATTTGCATGTTGAAACCCCTATTCCCCTAGTGTGATTATATTTATAGGTGGGGGACTTTGGAAGATGATTAGGTCATAAGGGGGGAGCTCGCGTGGATCAGATTGGTGCCCTTATTCCCTTTCTATCATGTCAGAACACAGAGTGAAGATGGCCGTCTACACTGGAACACTGACCCTCATCAGACATGGAACCTGCTGGAGCCTTGATCTTGGACTTCTCAGCTTCCAGAACTGTCAGAAATACATTTCCATTGTTTATGAGCTACCTGGTTTGTCATTTTGTTAACACATAGCAAAAAACCTGAATGGGCTAAGGCAGGCTCCTTTTCAATATGCTCTCTTAAAAGCCACATTCTTGGTTAATGTTATTGGAATCGCAAAAAAACAAAAAAAACTACTTAACAACTCTTAAAACAAATTGAAGCGACTAAACAAAGCAAAGTCTTTAAACCTAACTCCCACATACAGGAATCAAAATCCTGACTCCCCACCTAATTCTCATTAAATATTCTTTCCAAAACCAGACAATTATGAACAAAACAGACCTCCCTTCCTTCCCTTCCTCCCATGATATTACAACCAGTTTAAAAAAAAAACAATTTCAGGTGATGCAACAAAAGTGATGGGGAGGGAGAGGGCCATACTGGACCTTGTTTCTGGCAGAAAGAGAAGTTCCAGAGAAACTGATAATCAAAGTTTTTATCTTCTTGCTCAAACCCGAGCTGACTTTAATCTCAAACTAATCACTTGGCAAGTGTACTTCTATAGACCACTCCTCCCCCCACCTCTACTGGTTATGGAAAAAGTTCAAAGAGTAAAAAAATACATAATATTTGCAGTAAGAAAAGTAGACGTTTGAAAAAAAAATGATGCCTGGAGTCATAAGAAGTGCAAATCAGTCCTTGCTGGATCTAGATTTCGTTAGCAATGAGCCCGCAAGCCACCAAGACCCCACAGCCACCACACCATCAAAGGGACTTTTATATCAAACACTGAAAGGCTGTGCTGGGACCAGCATTTGTAAGGGAGCAAACAGAGGCTCACATAGCTTCATGGTCACTGCAGAGGACAGAAGGCAGGACCTCCGCTCCTCTCACTTCGAAAAGACCTGCTGATGGCACAGTTCTCTCTCTCACGATAAAGTCAAACAAGAGCATAGAAATGCCACCACCCAAATAAATACAGGGCTCATTTATGTGTCTAATGGTTAACACGAGGTGCAAATGCCATGGGTCACATGGGTTAATTCAGAAAGAAAACAAATGCAATCATGCCATTAATCATTGACTTGTGCTCTTAACTCCCACGATAGGCTGAATACTTAGACTTTCTTCAGAAGAACAGTAATAAAGCAGAGTGGCCCCAGATTGCACTCCCAGCTGCTTTTTAATCAGAGGAGTTTGCCAGGGCCATAGATTTAACATTGGCAATTAAGCTTCATGGGCCAAATAAATGGACTTGCCTGGTATATTTCCCTAAAAACTCTATATTCAATAAAGTTATAAATTGGAATTGCATTGCACAAAAGAAGCTGATTCTAACCGCTGCAAAGAAAGTTCACAAAAGTTCACATTTAACTTGGCAGGCCAAGGCAGGGCACTTGGCAACTGTACAGATTCTGATTTCAATTCCCTAAATCTGCCCTCAGAATTTCATTCTCTAGAGGATGGGCTGGCAGCAGGAAGGTCCCTCTGTGATTGATTTGTTAGTTCCAGTGATTTATTTACAATTTTACAGCATATTGTACCAGGGAAGAAAAGCCAGTTCCATGGAAGTGAATCAAGTCTCTTGTGGTTTGCTGTTTTCTGCTGACCTTGTAAACCTCTTCCCTAACCCCATTACTTTTTGGAGTTTGTACTAGCAAACTTAGGAGACCTGGTTCGGAGTATGTAACCGGGTGAGAAATCATTTGGGGCTTTTTTGTTGCTGTTAAAGTTCAATCACCTTTGTCCTCCAGCCTGTAAAACAGATGGGAAGAAGTGCTTTTTAAAAAAAGGGTGGTGTGGGATTGAGGGACCACTTCAGGGAAGGGCACATTCTTTTGCACAGAACAGAGACTAAATAAGCACTTGAGTCTTTAAAAACAGGGTCTTGTCATTTCTTCCAATACCTGAGGGGACTTTCTAATGATTAGCTCAAAGACATTGTTGGCTCCTCATTTCCAAGAGAGTAAAATCTGTCAGTTTCCACTATTTGGTTCTTAGGTAGCTTTCTCATCATTATCTCCCATTGCATTTTCCTCCCCACTTTTTTCAGGACCAGCCACTCATACCCAGCACCCACAGCTCTCCCACCTCTATGCTTCTCAATTCCCCCAACCAACCAATTCTTGCTTATTTATTTATTCATTTATTTAGACAGAGTCTCGCTTTGTCACCCTCGGTAGAGTGCCATGGTGTCATAGCTCACAGTGACTTTCAACTCTTGGGTTCAAGTGATTCTCTTGTCTCAGCCTCCCAAGTAGCTGGGACTACAGGTGCCCGCCACAATGGCCAGCTATTTTTAGAGACGGGGTCAAACCCATGAGCTCAGGCAATCCACCTGCCTTGGTCTGCCAGAGTGCTGGGATTACAGGCATGAGCCACTGCACCCAGCCCAACCAACACTCTTTTAATACCTGCATGGGCATGTACAGACGTACACACACACACACACACACACATATATTCGCACATGCACACACTTCACCTTGAGAATTTACTGAGAACTTTCAATGTACCAGATACTCAGCTAAAATCCTCCCAACACATCTCTTAAGAGGTACTTTAGCCCTGAAATCCTCCCAACAAACCTTTCAGGTAGGTATTTTTTAGTAGCCCAACATTACAGCTGAAGAAACAGAGTCCCAGAGAGCTTGAGTCACTTACCAAAAGTCACACTTTTAGTAAGGATTATAGAGATGGAGCTAGAACCCAGTTTTCCTGACTCCTGGGTAAAATCATGACTGTATCCTCTGTTCTCTCCCCCAATGCCCACAAACCTAACTCTTCAAAAAATCATGTTTTTTCAATTAACCCATCACTTGAAATGGCTTTCCAGATTCCTCCCAATGAAATTCCCCTTTCCCTCTCCTGCCTTCGCTTTGTATTTTGATTTAACAGGATATAGAGTCTAGTGTGATACTTAAAATCAATTTCGTGCCAAAGTTAATATGTGTTTGCCTCCCCAGGGATATTGAATACAGACTATGGTTAATGGATGTGAGTCCTCCGCAATCCATGGCATCACTCGTACTCCTGAGCTCAAGCAATCCACTCACCGCAGCCTCCCAAAGTAGGAGGATTACAGGCATGAGCCAGTATGCTCAGCCTTTCCCCTATCACTTGAGAGAGAGCCAGCCCTCAGAGAAACTAGAAGAGTCTCAGAGAAACACCAGAAGCCCAGCAGGTGCATGTGAAGATTGATGGCAAATTTTAGGAAGTCTCGGTTTCTTTACCTCGTCTCTTCTCCCTGACACTTCCTTTCTGTTGGCTTGGTTTTTGTGTCCAGAACATTCACAAATTCATTGCATAAGGTCAATTACTCCATCAATAAACAAGTCCTGGCCCAGGGACAATTCCTCTTGCAACTAACTTTATTCAACCACAAATCACTGTAGTGACAGAAAAATAACTATAAAATGGGATTCTTTAAAAACTGGGGGGGAAATAAACATAATAAATACATGTGCTAATGAACTATAGCTTACAAAGGTTAGAAAGAAAATAGAGGAAGAGAAGCAGAGAACTACAAAATTCTGTGTAGCATAAAGTAGGTTTTCAGAGCTAGATTGAGTTAGAATCTAAACTCGACCATTTTCAACCATGTGGCCTTGGATGAGGTATTTAATTTCTCTACATCTCAGTTCCCTCCTCTGATAAAGAGAGAAAATAATAGATTCAGCCTCACAGATTCATGTGTGGTGAAATATGCTGTTACATGCTACAGTGCTCAGAAGAGTTCCTGGCACATAGTAAGCTTTCAACGATGCCACTATGATTAAGACCAAAATTTTTAAGAGTAGTGTTTATGGAATCATGAGAGAAGCACAGGTCTTTGAGTTAGAAGACCCAACTTAAATTCCAGCTCTAACAATAAATAAGCTATATGATCTTGGACCAGCCCTGTCACCTCTCTGAACTTTAATTTTTTTCATCTGCATTTGGATTCTGAGGGTGTCCTGAAGTCCTTCCTGGGTTTGGAGATGAGAAATGACTTCTTTGTCAGTTTCCTTTCTCTCAAAATTCTCCCCTGGACTAAAGGTCTCTCTGAAATGGTATTGGTTGTCTGCACCAGAAATGGCATAAGTTCCAGGTACAATATCCTCACTCCTTAAGTCAGTTCTCATTGGATGAGTCTATTCTCCTGAAATAGATTCATTAGCCATTGTTAGAACTGAATCTACCCCATCATAAAGCTTAATTCCTTCACTTCCCTATCCAGTATCCAAACTGGGGATCTTAGAGTGAGTACTTGTCACTTAGTATGAGTACCCCAATGGCTCAGGGAATATTTTGCTAATTTTCACCCCAAAACCTGGCTGCCAAACAGCAGTCTCCCATGGCCAGAAGCAGATTCTTAGCTGTCCTGGTCTCAAACCTTGCAGGAACTCCTAGAGTGCCCACAAAGCTCCTATTTATGATTTGAGGAGCATTGAGCATTGTGGCTCAATGCTTCTAGGCATTGGCAAACCATAAACCTTTTCAAGTTCAAATTGGCAACTCCAAACAACTCCCACAATTGTGTTTAGTGACCCTTCTTTCAGAGAGCCCCATCCTTTCTGAATTCCATCATTATCCTTTTATGCACAAACATATTTAGTGTCCACACATGCTGATGCTAATCATCAGAATAGAATGACTAAGCAGAGGGAAGATATTTTCTGGTGTGAAAACTTTCCAAATAATACAGTAAAGAATAATGCTTGTGTCTAACTGGGCTCTCAGAGTCTGTGCATGCCAGTGCTTCAAAGTTCAAGGTCTCTCTCCCCTTGATGACACAGCCAGGACTCAGCCCAGGTGGCTGAGCTCTGGTGTCCATGTGCTTATTCACTCCCTATATTTTGGATAACATTTTTAGTATAAAGTTGTTCAATCTCCAGTAATTAATATATACATTTAACATCGTTTTAAATCAAATAGCGAAAAATTTTTTCATTGTATAACAAAATTGAACACACGTATGAAAGAAAAGCTAAGAAATATGAAAAAGAAGAATAATAGTAAAGGACATTTGCCTTATTAGATAATGGCACATTTTACCAATATCCAAATCAATCAAATATTGGCATAGACATAGAAAAATAGATCAGAAAAATATTGTACCTCCATCTTAAACCATATGTACAAGTGAATTCCAGGTTGATTATACTTAAATACAGTAGAACCTCTGTAAATTGACCATGCAGAGGACTGTAACAAACTGACCACACACAGAGGTGTTCAATATAAGGCACCAGGCCTACCCTACTGATACGTACATGTGGTACATATCTGGTCTATAAAAATTAGGCCAACTTGGGCGGCACCTGTGGCTCAAAGGAGTAGGGCACCAGCCCCAAATGCTGGAGATAGTGGGTTCAAACCCAGCCCCAGCCAAAATCTGCAAAAAACAAAATTAGGTCAACTTAAGGAGGTTGTCAGGGTAGGGAGCTGGTCAACTATGAAGATTCCACTATATGAAAAAAATAATAAAAATCTTACAATGATTTAGGGGATAACACATAATCCTAAAGTTGATGAAAACCTTCAAAACTCAAATAGAACAGCAAAAGAAGCTTGAAAGTAAAAGATAAACATATTATCTATGCAAAAGCTTTTAGACATTTGTGGAGAGAAAAGTCACAGCAAAATATTTTTAAAAATTAAAAAATAAAAGTAAATTACATTGCTTTAAAAAAGTAAGAAATAGGCTGGGCACAGTGGCTCACACCTGTAATCCTAGCACCCTGGGAGGCCAGGGAGGGGAGGTTGGTTGAACTCACAAGTTCATTACCAGCCTGAGCAAGAGTCAGACCTCTTCTCTACTAAAAATGAAAAACTGAGGCAAGAGGATCGCTTGAGCCCAAGAGTTTGAGGTTGCTATGAGGTATGATGCCACATACTCTGCCAAAGGCAACAAATGAGTCTCTATTTAAAAAAAAAAAGTAAGGAATAATAGATTTGACAAGCTGTGGTGTATGTATACCATGGAACTCTATTCAGCCATTAAAAAAGATGGAGACTTTACAGCCTTTGTCTGTAACTTGGATAGAAGTGGAAAACATTATTCTTAGCAAAGCATCACAAGAATGGAGAAGCATGAATTCTATGTATTCAATTTTGATATGAGGACAATTAATGACCTAGTACACAGTGGAGGGTGGGGGAAGGGGAGAGCAGAGAGAGAGAGGGAGAAAGAGGGAAGGGGTTGGGGGAAAGGAAGAGCACAGAGAGGGAAGGAGGGTGGGGAGTGGGGTCTCAGTGTGTGACACACCTTTTGGGGGCAAGACACAATTGTAAGAGGAACTTTGCCTAACAAATGCAATCAGTGTAACCTGGTTTCTTATACCCTCAATGAATCCCCAACAATAAAAAAAGAAGAAAAAGAAATAATAGATTTGGAAAAAATAGTAAAATATAACAGATTTAGAATAAATTTATTACTATGACATGCATGACAGGCCAAAGACTAACATCTATAATGTAAAACGAGCATTTACAAATTGGGAGGAGGAAGACAGCTCAAAAAAAATATGCAAAAATCCAGATTAAGACTATAACCCAACTGTAGCACAAGAATACGGGAAGGAGGAAAGGGGGAAGTTTGGGATTGAGGGAGGGTAATTGGTGGGGCTACACCTACAGTGCATCTTAGAAGGGTACAGGTGGAACTTAGTAAATGCAG
>CAUYON010136101.1:0-16561 GCA_963573935.1 Arctocebus calabarensis
CCTCCAATTCCTGGGCTCAAGCGAGTCTCCTGCCTCCGCCTCCCAAGTAGCTGGGACTACAGGCGCCCACCACAACGCCCGGCCATTTTTTGGTTGCAGCCGTCATTGTTGTTTGGTGGGCCCAGGCTGGATTCGAACCCATCAGCTCAGGTGTACGTGGCTGGCACCTTAGCCCACTGAGCCACACGCGCTGAGCCATACGTTTAGTTTTCTAAGAAATGAGGCACTGAGCAGAGTGTGAAGCACTTGGCCTGGTACCTAGCACATGGGAAACATTCGCAAACATAGTCAGATTTGTTATTCCACCACCGGGCTATAAACTCTATGTGAGCACAAATCCTATTCTAATTACATTATTCAGTAGCAACGCATAATTGCTTCCCCCAAAATGTTTAATGGAATCTTCCTCCCAACACACACACCCCCCCAGTGAGTCCCAGTAGTGGGCGCTGAGTGCCAGGCTCAGCCCAGAGGCCACACCCCTGAGAGACAGGGCCAGGCTATTGTGGCTGAGATTCTTTCCAAAACCAAACAAAAAAACGGAAAACCCTGAATTAGAGGGTACCGGTGCTAATGCCGGTAAGGGGCTTGACAAGTGCCACTGCTGAGCCCCAGCATTTCCCTAACTCTCTTCCTTTCAAGGAACCTCAGGCCCCCTCCCTGAGCTCCTCCCTTCTCTTAACCCCCCTCTTTTCTCTAAGCCCCTCTTTCTCACCTTGATCCCACCTTTTTCCAGAGTGCCTATCACCTCACTGAAATACCTCCTCGTGAACCCCCTCCTTTCTCTGTACCCCATCTTCTCTGTAAGCCCTCTTGAACCTTCCCCCCACCCCCACCTCCGCTGCTGCCTCTCTGCGACCCCTGCCTCTTGCCCTTGCTGAGACCTGGCTCCCGCTGTGCTCTTGGCCTATTGATGTCACTGTCCACCCCCTACTCCCAACCCAAACAAAAATCCCTTCCAGGCTCAGCTCAGACACTTCTCCTCTTTGAAGCTTCCCACCCTACAGTGGGAAGGACAAATTGTCCCCCTCCCCCGCAGCTTTGTTCATCTCTGATCCCCTGGTCAATTGTGTCTGTGGTGCCTGAGTCTGACCCATCTTGCTGGCTCCAGGCACACCACAGGTGTTCCCAGAGATTTGCTGCCAGCAGCTGCAAGATTGTGCCATCAGGAAAAGAGAGTTACACCAGAAGTGTCAGAAAGGTGCTGGTGAAGGGAAAAAGCTGAAGGGTCAGCTGCATGTAGCATTTCCAGAGCGCCTCGGGTGGCTTCTCAGACCCCAGGAGAGCAAGCTCTCATCCATGCTGTTGAACACAGAAGGAATCCAGGGGCTGAGTCCTGGCTCCAGGCCACCCAGCCGGTGTATCAGACCAAGACTGGAACCAAAAGCAGGGCTGAGATGCGGGTGCTGTACGTGCTGGTGAGGGAGTGCCTCCCTGACCCAGCTTACTATTCCTGACACTGGTCAGAGCTGCTCCCCCATCCTCCCACCACCCTCTCCTGGAAAGAGCCAGTGCTGACTCACACCCTTTCCCGATCAGTCCTCAAGGTGATCTGGGAATGAGGTCGGAAGAAGGAAGGAAACATCCCTCAGGCCTCCCCCCTCGCCTGACGTTCTGGCTCTAGAGCCGGAAAGAGCCACTTTGAGACTCTCCCTGGGGACCCATGAGCAGAAAAAGAGGATCTGGTTCTTGGGGAGTATGGCTGAGGTAGAGAGCTCATCTCATCCTTTCCACTCTATCCACTCTGTCAGGGACCCCTTCCCCAGAAGGCCGATGGCGTCTGACATCTCTATGACCCTGCTCTGCCTCTGTGGTGGAGGGTCTGTGCTTGTCTGACTGTTGTCCTGGGAAAGGGTCCTGTGGCCCTCAGACTGGGAGCTCCTGAGAGCAAGGCTCTCAGCCACCCTCAGAACCCAACTGGAGTCTCCTGGGGGCAGCTCCACACCTCCCTGGAACTCCCAGAGCTGGGGCTGTCTCCCCTCTCCGAGGGAAGATGGGGTCACTTTTGACTGAGGGCTCCAGTGTGGGGGATCGCCACTCCTCGGTCAGACCAGCAGCTGCCCCAGGGCACACATGAGTGGCACCCCTAGTCCCCTATCTATACCCCAGCATCTGTCCCTGATCCTTCGAAGGGAGCCGTGTAGGGGGCCCTGCCAGCCGGTCTACTAGGAAGCTGCCAGAAGACCAAAGGGATGGGGGTTGCTGCAGCATCAGACACACAGCCCCATCCTCCCCCTAGGCAAGCCAGGTTTCCTGCCATTGACAGCTTCGCAGCTGGGCCCTGCCCTGCCTCCTGAGCTTAACCCCTTCATGACCAGATCTCAAGGCTGAAGCCCGCACCCCCAGAATTAAAGTGCCATATCATCGGACTGCTTTGAGTGTTAAATATGTTAATCCTTGTACGAAGTACTAAGAACAGCCCCTAACATATATTAATCTCTCAGTAAAAATTACCTATTACTCCTAACTGTGTGAGCTTGTATAAATCATTTTAGCACTCTGAGCCTCAGTCTCTTCATCTATAAATGGGGAAAATAATAAAACCTACTCACCAAAGACAGTCTCGGGGATTAATTGCAACAATGCAGTTACAAAGCATTTTGTAAAGAACTGTAACAACATACTATGGAACTATCACAGACCAAAAAAAAAAAAACCAACCCCAAACCCTCCTTTTAACTTTGTAATAAAAATCCCTTCCCAGGAGGTGAGCCTTGGGCTTTCAGACCCATTCCTGGCTTGACAAGTGCAGTGGAAGGAGAGAATTGGGAACTGGGTTTTCTACATTTCTGTTCCTGTCTCATTACCCATTGAGTGTGGTTGATCATCACTGCTGGGTCCCTGTCTAGGGTCCTGGAGGGGTCAAAGTAGATCAGAGAGCACAGATGGGAACATGCTTTACAAATATTAACAAGGGCTAGAATGGTGGGGGAGGGACTTAGAGAAAGTGCTCAGCAAAGGGGACAAGTCTTTGAACAATGGATGCTGGAGTTACCTGCTGAGACAAGGGGAGGAGCTCTCCTGGGAGGAAAGGCTTCATCGGGAGATGTGAGGGGTCAAAGAAGAAACTCTGGCAGATCCAGGAGTCCCCATGTGGGGGCAGAGGAGGAAGGGGAACAAAGGACCTAGGCTCGTCCTTGCAATCAGTCCCTCACCACCCTCTTCCCAGCCAATCCCATTTGCCATCAGAGGACCCAAGGCAGAAGCTTCTCCATTGGCTCCTGGGCACGACTTTCATGCCAAGACTTGCTTAGACACATTCGCTGCACATCTGCAGCACCCTCAGGCTACAGATTCCTGGCTTCACCCCTAGGGATAACAGGCTTGACACCACCCAATACTCAGACCAGGACAAATCTAAACCTGCCAGAGGAAAAAAGCCTTCCCACTCAGACTGTCAGAGAGGGGGTTGACCCCACATGAGGAGCTCCATCCCAGACCTTTGGAGGAAGCCTGAGGATCAGGATACCTACTTGGGGGTCCTGGTTCTGCGCAGATCTCAAGGTGCCTCCTTGGCAAATCATTTAACATGGCATGGCCTGTGTGGCCAACGTAAAATAAAGGAACTGGGCCAGGTTCCCAGGTCTTTTCAGTGCTGAGAGAGTGTGATCAGGAAGGAGTTAACAGAGGCCAGACTCTGGGTCAGGAAGGCGAGGGTTAATCTGGGGGGCGGGTGGAGGCTCTCTCTGCTTTTCCTGTGGAGAGTGAGGTTTGGCTGCCACCAAAGTTACTTCTAGTCCCTGCTGTCCCTCCTGCCCTCAGTCTGGACCTGCCCAGGGACCCTGCAATTCAGCCTTCCCACGCAGAAGTGAGTGTATCCTGAGCTCAGAGTGGGGGTTAGGGGAGGGACCCAGAGGCCCAAGGGTGCCAAGCCAGTGAGCCTAGAGGGCAGAGTTGGGACCACTAAATCCAGAACTGGGAGAAGGTGGGCAGAGAGATGGAGGCTTGAGGACCACTGGCAGGCTTCTAGGGTGGGATGTCTGCAGACAGGCATCCAGGCCAGCCCAGAAGGCGGGGAGGAGGCAGCAGACAAAACTATTTTGGTCCTTGTGTTTAGGGACTTTTTATAGTCTCCTTGCTCAGTGCTGGAGAGGAGGGGACAGAGGGCATTCTTGAGAAGTCAGACAAACACAGTGCCCTCTGGGACTTTAGAACCTGACCCACTGCCCAGTATAGTCTCTGGGAGCGAGAAGGAACATTGCCAGGCTCTCCTTGTTCCCAGCCCTCAACTACCTGTGGGCAGATTTACTACACACTGGCTGGTGGATTAGGGGGTAGGCTGGGGTTGGCCTCCTCCCTCCATCCCCCCAGCTAATTCTGTTCCTTTGCTACCTCTAGATCCAAGGTCCCTCAGCCTCTAGAACTTAGGGACAGTGGGGGGGGGGGGCTAGGGGAGGCCTGGGGGGGGGGAGCGAGGAACACGTGGGTGGCCTCTTCTGTTACTGCCAAGGGAACTGTCAGCTCTTGATTTATAATCCCTCCTTGCCCCTTTTCCCAGCAGAAGGGAGGTGAAGGGTCAGAGGTCTCAGGATGAAAAGGGGCAAGTACCCTGAGGGCAGATTTCTGGGAGTACAGGTTACTGGGAAGAATTAGTGGAAGGAACTGCTTAGTGAGGCAAGGGGCCCATTTCTAATGGAAATTGCTTGGTTTTATAGCAGTAGGAATGGGAAGTTCTGATAGGCAAGTGAGTGATCCAGTTTGAACTATGTCTGGACTATAAGGCAATGGCCCTGGGTTCCTGGACGCCTAACTCTCCTATGATTGCACAGGCTACTCCTTCCTAGGCAGTTTCCTCTTCTATGAAATGGAAATTAAGAGGTTAGACAAGGTGATGTTTACAGTTTGGTGTTCTGGAATCTCCTTGGCAGGGACACAAAGTGTCTGGCAGTAACTGGCTGACATGGCCTGGGGACCACCTCCCTCTCCTTCCCGGATGGTCCTGCTGGGCCTGGGCAGGGCAGTTGGCTGCAATTACTAGAGGCTTCTACCCTGTGGTTATATCCCTGACCTTGGTGTTTGGGGGTGGGAAGGGTGGGCCGTGGAGCCAGCCTGTGGCCAGGAGCCTTCTTGTCTTGGGCTCAAAGCTGCTGGGTTGGGAAGAGGTATTTTTTCCGGTTAAGGCCACTTTTGGGAATTGAGCTGAGACAAGCCCTTTTTCCTTTTTCCAAAGGTCCTGCTTGCAAGGCCCTGTGGCCAGACTGGGGCACCCTCAAAGGAGCATATGTTGCTGGGTGACCAGAGAGCCCCTACTCCTTTCTCTGAAGGATGGGGAGAGGGAATGGCATGAGCCTCTGCTCCCTGGACACAGCCCGGGAGGACTTGGATGGGGGAGGGATGGCTGACTGATTCTATACTAAGCATACCTTCAGGAGAGGGGCAGGGACATCTACCTTCTCCCTGACCATTCCTCTCTCCCTGCAGGTCCTGAGTAGCCCAAGCCAATTGTTCTCGGCTCCTTGGCTAGCCACATACCTCCTGCGGCTTATGGGGCACTGTCCTTGCCAGCTCTGCTAAGATGCTGCTGGCCTCTCCTTCTAACCCATCCAGGGGACGGACCCCTAGTGCTGTGGAGAGGCTGGAAGCTGACAAAGCCAAGTATGTCAAGACGCACCAGGTGATAGCTCGGCGACAAGAGCCAGCCCTGCGCGGGGGTCCCAAGCCGCTCACTCCGCATGCCTGCAATGAACTGGGGCCCTCTGCATCGCCCAGGACCCCGAGGCCAGCCCGCCGGGGCAGCGGCAGGAGGGCACCAAGGCCTGACTCCCTCATTTTCTACCGTCAGAAACGGGACTGCAAAGCTTCAGTGAACAAAGAGAACGCCAAGGGGCAGGGGTTGGTGCGGCGCCTCTTCCTGGGCGCCCCCCGGGACGCCGCCCCGAGCAGCCCAGGCCCAACGGAGAGACCTGCGGTTTCTGGGGTTTGGGCTGCACCGCAAGACAACCCGGAAGCGGCGAGAAAGCGGGCGCTGTGCCCCACGTGCTCGCTGCCGCTGTCAGAGAAGGAGCGCTTCTTTAACTACTGCGGCCTGGAGCGCGCGCTGGTGGAAGTGCTGGGCGTCGAGCGCTTCTCTCCGCAGAGCTGGGGCGCCGACGCCAGCCCTCAGACCGCAACTTCCCCGCTTCCGGGCTCGGGGGACACCAGCGACTGGACATCCAGCGACGGGGGCGCGGACCGCCCCGACTGCCCAGACGGCGGCGGCCGCGGCGGCTCGGAGGCGGCGGGCTCGGCGCGGGACGGGCGCCCGGCCGTGTCGGTGGTGGAGCGCAACGCGCGCGTTATCCAGTGGCTGTACGGCTGCCAGCGCGCCCGCGGCCCGCCGCGCGAGTCCGAGGTGTGATCATGGTTGCTCGAGAGCCGGCTCCTGGGGACCCTCTGGAACTCGGTTTCCCATCTGAACCTCGGGGAGATGGGACATGATCCCAAAGGCTCTACCCAGAGCGTGCCGCAGAGGGGGAGAGAGGGCCTCGTGGTTCCTGTGGAGGCCAGGTCTGGGGAGTGACGCCCTAGGTGGGAGATGAACAAACCTGCTGAATAAAGCTGAAACGTTATTTCAGTGGGTCGAGTTCAGATTAGAGGGCGGCTGTTGAGGAAGGGGATAGACGGGTTTGCCTGGTTAAGCGCGTGGGTTTTGGAGTGCGGGTTCTAGTCGGTGTGACTCTGAGCAAGCACTTAACCTCACTGTACGCGGCTGCGCCCGTCGGTTATTAAAGAGAGAAGAGGACCAGTCCAGAGGCTCACTCCTGGAATCCCAGCACTCTGGAGGCCAAGGCGGGAGGATCACCAGTGCTCACCAGTCCGAGACCAACCTCAGCTACAGCGAGACTCCGCCTCTAAAAATAGCCGGGCCTGTGTTGGAGGTATAGCGGTGAGTTTATCTGCCTTCTAAAAATAGCCGGGCCTCATGGTGGGCGCTTGTAATCCCAGCTACTCAGGAAGCTGAGGCAAGAGAATCGTTTGAACCCAGGAGTCTGAGGTTGCTGTGAGCTATGACGCAACAGCACTCTGCTGGGGGCTGACAAAGTTATTCAGTTTCAAAAAAAAAAAGGGAATTATAATAAAAATTTGAAGTAGTTGTAACGTGCGCGGCAGAGTACCCTGCATATAGAAGTGTTCAATAAACGGTAGCTGCTTCGACTACTACTGAATTAGTACCAATATCTTTATGGTCCCGTTCTCCACCGACTCCCAGATGGACCCAAACTAGCTAGGAGATGGGAATAGTTTGTTTGGCGAGTCCTAGGTGTGTACTCCAGGTAGCGGGTTCAACCACACCTGAAAAGCCCGCATTTCCGGAGCTTTGCTGCCCCCTTGTGGTCACGGGGTATGAAGGGCTGGGATTTGGAGGATCCGACACTGAGGACCTTACAAGGGACCCTTCAACCAGAACTTTTCCAGCCCCAGCTATATAATCTGCCACTGCCCTCCCTTTCCTCAAGGACACACAGGTCACCCGCTTTCCTCACATGTTCGCCTTTCTAAGCCTTTGCTCCGCACCTCCTTCCTTTCCTGGGTTACCTTTCCCTTTCTCTCCACTCATCCTCCTAAAATTACGTTTATTCTTTGGGAAACTTTCCTGAATTCCCAGTCTGCCTCATCTCCTTTGACCACCCACGTGCTGCCCTACTTTTGTGCCTTAATTTGTCACCTTGTGAACGACTTGCTGATAGTTAAATAAGTTTTCTCTTTTCCTACTACAGGGATTGGATCGGGCACATGGTAGGACCATAGGCAATGTTTGTTGAAATAAATGAGGCTGGACAAGCAGGGCCTCATGGAACCTGTCCTCTAGGGCGCCCCAGCTCCCTGGAAAGTTGTATCTTAAATCGAATGCAGTCCTTCCTGATACCTGGGCTGCCTCCGTTCATTCCCGCCCCCCAATGTTTGTAGGCAAAAGAAGTAAGGACCCCTCCAGATGGACCCTGTCTGAGGTCTCCCAACCCAAAGCAGCTTTTCCCGGCATCTAGACAAAAGCACGCAGTCACACAGGGTGTCAGGCCAGGGAGTTTTATGAGGACAGGAGTGAACGTCCAGTTCGGCCTACTGGCTAGTCACTCTTGGGCGCAGACTTCACCCTCATCTCGGCCAGTTTGTGGGTGAGGAAGCCCCACTTGAAGCCGGCCACCGCGTCGGCCTCCCGCGGCTCCGAGCGCTCGGTGGCTTCCTCCGCGGCCTCATCCCCGAGTTCCGGGTCCGGTTCCCGTGTGGGCTCCGCGCCGCGCAGCATGGACGCTGCCGCCGCCTGCTGCTGCTGCCACCTGCTGGCGAACGCGTCCCAGAATCCCGGTCCGCGCTGCTCTGCAGCTGCAGCCGGAGAAGCCGGACTGGCCGCCAGTGGGCTGCGGAGAAGGCGGGGTCAGGGGCGGGGCTGGGCGGCCGGACCAGGAACCTAGAGGAACCTGCGAGTCCCAGGGCCAAGTAAGGGGCTGGAGGAGCCTAGGCTAGGCTCGGGGCTGGGGTCTGGCGCCGGGTCAGGTGACCAGGGCTGAGGAATTTGTGTGTTAGGTGGTGGTGGAATCTGAGCCTAGAGGCAGTGGGAGGGCTCAGAGGCGCTGGGAACTGGAGCTGGGGAAGTACAGGTCAAGGAATTAGGCAAGGGGTGTGTAGGGAGGAGATCAAGATCAGAATCCCTGGGAAGAGAATGGGCCAGGGGTTTAGGAAAGTGGGAAATGCCAGAGGAGAGAAGCTGGAGGTGGTGAGTCTGGGAAGTTAGGGGAGGGGCCCTGAGAGAGGGGGGTGGCCCAAGAATTCCTAGGGGCATGTAGCGGGTACTTGGATCCCACTTGAAGGAAGTCCTCGGGAAAAGAACCGGGCAAGGATCTGTCAGGTCCTAGGATTCAGTGTAAGGGGGAAAGTCTAGATTAGAGACTTACGGGAGAGGGAAACTGGGGCAGTGGATGGCGGTAGGTGGGAAATGTGGGGGGAAGGGCAGTGAAGAAGGGGTATGAGGCTTGCAGTGGTAGCCTCAAGTCTGGGAATAGTCCTTAGGGAACTGAGAGGGAGAGGGAATAAGTGTGGGGAGTAGGAAAGGAAATCTGGGGGCAGAAGAGAAAGAAGGGTGGGCGGGGTCTAGGAGAAAGGAATAGGATTGGGGGGGAATGTGACTGGCTGAAGAAAAGGGCAGAGAAGGAGTGTGAGCTAGGAGGGAGACTTGAGGTCCTGGGTCCTAGTTCCTAATTTTTAGCATTAAAGAGCATCTAAAACAGTAGTTCTCAAACTAGTGTGCCTCGGAATCCTTAGAGAACTTGTTGAACATATAGATAGATGGTCGGGTCTCTGCGCAGGCCTGCTGTATCAGAATCTCCGAAGGAAGGTCGAGGAATCTGTGGTAGTGACAAGCGCCCTTGGAGGATAATTAGACAATATTTGGGAACCACTGATCTGGATCCCCTTCTGTGGCAAACACTTTGAAGTTATTCTCTGTTCCCTGATTCTAGGGAGATGGGAAGAAAGAGCCCATAAATACCTTTCAGCACTTAATCCCAACAGCTGGTAAATTCCTCCTGAGATCTGACCTAATCTCTCAGTTGTGCTAATTTGGCCTCTTTCCTGCTGAGAGGAAACAGAAACAGCCCTGGGCTGTCCTTCCCCAACCCCTAGTTGGAAAAACAAACAGACCAGAAGGAAAGGAAAAGGCAGAAAAGGGACGCCAGGTCCTTTCCAGAACCACCCCAAACACACATACACATACTGGTCAGCACAGGGTTCTGTTGGTAGCAGCTTGTCCTCATCTTCTTTGTTAAACAGAGATGACATTGTCAGCCAACTTTTCACCCCAACCCCTTGAACCTGGGAGGGGGGCTGAGAGTCAGGGAAAGGCCCCAGCACAACCTCCCAGGACTCTATAGCAGCCTCTGCCAGGATCCCCAGGGTTGAGGAGGAAGAACAGAGAACTCACCCGGCGGACCAACTGTGACATGGGATTGAAGGCCTCCTCGGTTGGTTCTGCCTTCTCAGAGTCCACTAATGCTGGGTTCTCTCTCTGGGATACAAGACCCCCACCAAGTATGAGTAAGACCCCCTCCCCAGAGGAGGCCTGCTAACCCAGTACACAGAGACTAGTAACCCCAAACCCTGCAGGACTAAACACACATCTGTACACCTCATATCTCCACAAAGACACATTGGATGCATACAGGTATACACAAGGCTACCATTCACAACACATAACTGAATAGTAAATCTGTGCAAATACCCTTGAGCGCACTTGCCTGCCCACCCACAGACACATCCATACACACCCCAAAAAACATGGACAAGGGAATGCATGCTCATGAAGACACACACCTGCCCCTGAGCAAGCTTCCACATGGCTATAGCTTTTCACCTGTACATAAGTATATGTGCTGTGAGGCACTTGTATGAGGACACACACAGTTACACCATTCACACCTGTGCACTTACAGAATTGCAGACAGCTGTACGAAGGCCTGCCTACAGCATACAAAATCTTTCCACCCATCCACAGGTACCCAAACACATATACCATCCTAACATAATCCCTGCAAATTTCTACATAGAGTCATGCAAGCATAGACTCCTGTCCAGAATGTTCACACTTGCATATACACCTTCACTTCCATCACAGTACTCACCCACAGACTGTTCTACACAAGTCCAGCTTTGGATGCCCATCTGTCTAGATATGCTACATACATTTATTCATACATGCACCCCACTGGACTAGGTCCTTCCCCTGCCATAACTGTTTATAAAACTTCCACTTATCCCAGTCTGTAGACGTAAGACAATTCCCAATTTTTAGGGACAGGGTCTTACTCTTGTTGCTCAGGCTGGGGAACAGTGGTGTGATCATAGATCACTGCAGCCTTGAACTCCTAGGCTCAAGTGATCCTCCTGCTTCAGCCTTTTGTGTCTTTGGGACAACAGTGCATCCCTATACCTGGCTAATTTTTAAATTTTTTTTTTTTTGTAGAGATAGTGTCTCCCTCGTTGCCAAGGTTAGTCTCAAACTTCTGGCCTCAAGCGATCCTCCCACCTCAGCCTCCAGAGTCCCTGAGATTATAGGTGTGAGCCAACATGCTGGCTTTTTCTGTTTTCTTTTCTTTTCTTCTTTTTTTTTTTTCTTTTCAAGACAGAATCTCAAGCTGTCACCCTCAGTAGAGTGCTGTGGTGACACAGCTCACAGCAACCTCCAACTCCTGGCCTTAAGCGATTCCCTTGCCCCAGCCTCCCAAGTAGCTAGGACTACAGGCGCCTGCCCCAATGCCTGGCTATTTTTTGGTTGTAGTTGTCATTGTTGTTTGGCAGGCCCAGGCTAGATTTGAAGCCGCCAGCTCTGGCGTATGTGACTGGTGCCTTAGTTGCTTGAGCTATAGGCGTCAAGCCATTTTTTTGTTTGTTTGTTTTCTTAATGTCAGAATAAAGTATTGTCTGAGTATGGTTTTGATCTCATGTGCTACAATAACCTCTCAAGGACAAGTGCTACTTCCACTACCTCCAGTAATAGGGGACTCACTATCTCATTCCCACTTCTGCTTAGCTCTGCCCATTAGAAAGTTGTGTCAACCTAAGAATACCCCATGTGACTACTACCCACTGGTCCTAGAAGAATCTCTTCCATGTAGCTGCCTTGAGGTCTCTGGAGACAGTGGCCACTTCTCTCATAGCCCCCAGGTCTTCTCTTCTTCCTCAGTTTTCTTGAATGTCCTGGCTTTCTGACACTGCACCAGCCTCCTTGTCATTCCTGAGTGTGCCAATGGCTTCCTCATAAATGAATCCCCTCTCGCCCAGAGCCCATATCATGCCCCACTTTGTACCTCTCATTCCTGCTGTCCCTGTGCCCATGCCTCACCAAGCACTCACAGATGGTACCCACCTCCTCTGCCAGTTCCTCCTCAGATTCCCCACTCAGGGTCTGTAGCACTTTGGACTTATAGGCTTTCCAGAAGGCCTGGTTCATGGCTGCTGGGGAAAGAGGCCTGGCACCAAGGCACAGGAAGGTGGTGGCTCAGTGGGCAACAGTGGGTCTGGCTCAAGGAACTTGGTGAGGCCAAGAGCCTGTCCAGGGATCAGGTGACTTCATTAAAGATGCACCAGCCTCTCCAGCTGGCACAGTGCCTAGCAGGTGAACCTGATCCAAAGGAGTCTGGGCTGGGGGATTTTGTCACTTCAGTCCTGTGTCTTGACCCATATTGGTCAAGAATAATGAAGGCATCTCTCCAAGAGAGGCCTCTTTCCTGGGCCTAGGAGTACTTGAGATTGCTGATCTCTTAGATGGCTTCAGAAAATTCCTCTTCTGTTCACAAAATTCTTAAGTCTAGGACACACACTGGGGTTCCTGTGACTGTTAGCTATAACAGCTGTGCCCCGCACTGTGTCCCCACTCATCTCCATGAACTGGAGTGGGAAGGTCCCCAGGCTCCCAATCGGCAACCTAGCTTACATTTCACTGCTTTGTCTGGGCTGGAAACTGATTCCCTCCCCAGGGATGCACGTGCCTGTCTCCCTGTTTCCTGGCAACAAATTCCAAAGAGCTGGAACTCCTGAATTATTGCTGAGCTCCTCTGGTCCCTTCCAGTGGAGTTGGGTTTGGCCAGCTTGGGAGGCAGCAGGCTCTAGTGAATGGGGAAAAGCCCGCTGGCCCTCTCCCACCTCTGAGCACACAACACCTAAGCTGTCTCTCTGCCCTTGCTGCCAGCCCACACCTGCGATTCCAGGGCTCTGAAAAAGGAGGTGAAGACAAAAGGTCTTTCTGTGAGAACCTCATCCTCTTGTGAGAGGAGCTGACCCCTTTTAATTCTGACGAGATGCCTATGTACTGTGATCTCTACGAGGAACACCCCTCCCTCTCAGATTGGCTGGGGGTGGTGAATGGAGGATGGACAGCACCCAAGGGAATAACTGGGGAGCCGAGAGAAGTGGTGACTTTGTCAGGAACTGGAGATATCTCAGGAAGCCCTGAGCTAGGCTACTCCCTAGCGTGCCAGAGGAAGGAGAAGCGGCGGCACCCGGACCCGGATGAAATTCACCGCGAGCTGCGGCCCTCGGGGCTGGGATTCCACACTCATTCATTCTCACTCATTGATTAATTTATTCACGTCACCGACATTTATTAGGGTCTTCCAGAGATGTTTAAGCATTCCAACCCTCTCCGCGGATTCTAGGGTTTGGGAACTAGAAAGGGATAAGGCCAAGAGGATGGCGCTGAGATATGTTTGGCCAGTCAGAGTGGGCAGGGCAGAGGACAGTCTCAGAGCTCCCTGGCCCCAGACCCCGACACTCCCCAGCGCCAAGTCTGGCGGTCGCGCGCTCCAGTCGGCAAAGTTCGTCAGGCCCCGCCCCCAGCTCCGACATTGACGCTCACAGACGCCTGGGGGCGCTCAAGTCGCTGCCGTGCGAGTGACGTCATCAGAGGCGGTCGGGCCTGGGCTACAGCGCCCCCGGCGTCGCGTGACGTCGTAGGCTGTCCGAAAGTCCCTCACGTGTACTTCCAGCTTTACTCCCGGCCCCTTGGCTTGGCTGTTATCGGCCATGGGTCGCTCCCGCCGGACTGGTGCACACCGGGCGCACTCCCTAGCTCGCCAGATGAAGGCGAAGCGGCGGAAGCCGGACCTGGATGAGATTCACCGCGAGCTGCGGCCTCAGGGTCCCACACGGCCCCTGACCAACCCGGGCGCTGAACCCGACCCTGACCTGCCAGGAGGCGGCCTACATCGCTGTCTGGCCTGCGCGTAAGTCTCGGCCGAGCCTGGCTCGGAGGAGGGTCTACAGCTAGGGAGATGTGAGTTCCGAGCCCCACGCGCTGGGTCTGTCCGCGTCCCATTCCTTGAGGGCAGGATCCTGGCGCCAGGGAACGAGCTAGAGTCAGGGAGATAGGCATACCTGAGAGACATCACCTCCTCACTCTCTTCCTCCCCACCATCCCTCACAGGAGGTACTTCATCGATTCTGCCAACCTGAAGACCCACTTCCGATCGAAAGACCACAAGAAAAGGTATGAAGGAATAAGAAGATTGATGGATGGGTGCTCCGCAGGCAGGCCTCACACCTGGTCAGCTCCCAACTTCTATTCTTCTTTCCCCCAGGCTGAAGCAGCTGAGTATCGAGCCCTACAGTCAGGAAGAGGCGGAGAGAGCAGCGGGTATGGGTTCCTATGTGCCCCCCAAGAGACTTGCAGTGCCAACTGAAGTGTCCACTGACGTCCCTGAGATGGACACATCTACCTGATGTGGCCCGGGGATGCAAGGCAGATGAGCTGCCCATGGACAGTGATGCAAGGACTGGGCTAGGAAAGTGTGCCAATTTCTTTTAGCCTTTGGGTTTGGGGAGTGAATGGCCTCTTTTGGGTGCCCTTCCCACAATAAAGGAACTGGACAAAGAGGGCTTGCCTCTGACTCTCTAACTTCCAGGCCACTTTTCCAAACTCCTGCCCTGGACTGATTTCTCTACTACATGATATGTATAAGCCCCTCAGTGTCTAGTTCCCACTTGGTCCAGCTTTGGAACCTGCATCCCTGCCTTCCCTCTAGAGTCCTAGTATCTGAGCTGGAGCCCACAGCCAAAATCTAGGTGCAGTGTGGGGTAAGGGAGTGAGCCAGATTTATTCTGGCCTACTTCCAGTGAGGGCACAGACTGATCCCCCCAAAAGAAATGGACTCCTGAGATTGCAACCCTCCTCCCCTGACTCACCTACTTCCAGGATCTGGGTGAGGGACCCCCCACTGCGTCATGGGGCCTGTGGTGGCCGCCGCTGCCCCACCATCTTCCAGACAGCATAGCAGGAGCCGCCCAGCCCAAGGACAGCCAGCAGTGTAGCCACAACCCCAGCCAGCCGACTCTGGGGCTCTGCCTTCAGCTCCCCGGCTACCTGCATCTGGGGGTACACAGGATGTGCCTGAGGGGGTCCTTGAGACTTCTGGGAAGGTGGGGAGTGAGAAGGCTGAGAAGGTGCAGCTAGATGAAGGAGACATGGACACCATTGGTGCCCCAGGGAGATTCCACCCCAATCCTCTCGCCTCACTGCCCATCTGGGCCCTGGCTGCTCAGGCGGCAGGGAACGTGACAGCCTGGCCTTTGGGGGTGTCTGGCCAGCCGTGGTAGGGAGAGGAAGGGGTTAGTGGTGCCCGAAGTCATTAGTCAGCAGTACTTACCTGTAGCACCCGAAAATAGCCAGGGGTCAAACGTCGAAATCTCATGGTGCGGGGCACTGGTCTCTCTGGTGGCCTGAGAGTGGGAGCGGATATGAAGATCAGAGTTGTTCATGCTACCAAGAAATAAAAAGCAGGGTATAGGGGTTCCTGACTTTCCATATGCACAAGACCCATTCCCTCAAAGGATGCTCACCGTCCGGTGCCTGCCTGCCTGCCCAGGTCTGGCAGGGGGTGGGGCAGCTGGACCTTTAAATCTGGCCCCTCCCCCCAACTGCCTGCCATCCTGCCAGCCTTAGGAGCAGCTGTCAGGAGAGATCAGCATCAGGCCTGAGCAGCACCTCCCCCACCCTCCAGGGTGGCCAGGCTGGGTAGGCAGGAGAGGCCTTGGCTGGAAGTGCTCAGACCTGGACCAGGTACTGGGCATGTCACCCTCAACACTGGTCTGGGCCCTGTGTCTAACTCAGATGATTGAATACCACCAGTCAGCATTCAGCAAAGGAGGTTAAGGGTCCCTTGTTAGCCTTATTCCCAATAGCAATACACCTTTTTTATTTGGTTTCCATGAGAACAACCTCCCCTACCTTGACGGAGGGCACATTTGACCTCTTTCCCCAAAACAGAGTTCCTGTAGGGACTTTTCTATCCCCAGGTTGGGGACAATAATAAAGGGATTTGCATGTAAAAATCAAGAAAGCTGTCCGTGGCTCGGCGCCTGTGGCTCAACGGGCTGAGGCACCAGCCACGTACACCTGAGCTGGCGGGTTCGAATCCAGCCCGGGCCTCCCAAACAACAATGATGGCTGCAGCCAAAAAATGGCTGGGCGTTGTGGCGGGCACCTATGGTCCCAGCTATTTGGGAGGTGGAGGCAGGAGACTCGCTTGAGCCCAGGAATTGGAGGTTACTGTGAGCTGTGATGCTACAGCACTCTATCCAGGGTGACAGCTTGAGGCTCTGTCTCAAAAAAAAAAAAAAGAAAGAAAGCTGCCCGTGATATGTTAAAATATAGTAGCTGACTGAGCTGGTTGGTCATTGTTCTAAGCACTTAATAAATGTATTACCTTGTTTGATACTGATTATTTTATAAAATGAAAAAATTCAATTTACAAGATAGTATGTAGAATATTTGCATATAGAGAGGAATGGAAGAATACCCAAAACCTCCACTGGAGAACAGGTTAGAGTCTTGCTGAGAAAAGGGCATATCCTCTTTTCACTTAATTATCATTGAAAAAAACTTTTTTTTTTTTTTTTTTAGACAGAGCCTCAAGCTGTCACCCTGGATAGAGTGCTGTTGCATCACAGCTCACAGCAACCTCCAATTCCTGGGCTCAAGCGAGTCTCTTGCCTCTGCCTCCCAAGTAGCTGGGACTACAGGCGCCCGCCACAAGGACCGGCTATTTTTTGGTTGCAGCCATCATTGTTGTTTGGCAGGCCCGGGCTGGATTCGAAC
>CAUYON010136102.1:0-15529 GCA_963573935.1 Arctocebus calabarensis
CACTGCTCACAGCAACCTCCAGCTCTTGGGCTTAAGTGATTCTCTTGCCTCAGCCTCCCTAGTAGCTGGGACTACAGGTGCCCGCCACAGTGCCCGGCTATTTTTTTGTTTTGCAGTTCGGCCGAGGCCGGGCTTGAACCCACCACCTTCGGTAGGTATATGGGGCCGGCGCCCTACTCGCTGAGCCACAGGAGCCGCCCATTTTTGTTTTTTCTTTTTGAGACAGAGTCACACTATGTGAGGGTTAGAGATGGGAAGTGAAATTCCCTTGAGAATTTTTAGCTTTGAGTGAGAGTAGGGTCAACATTCCACTCAGCACAGTGCGATGGCATCACAGCTCACAGCAACTGCAAACTCTTGGGCTTAAGTGATTCTCTTGCCTCAGCCTCCCAAGCAGCAGGGACTACAAGTGCTGGCCACAGCACCAGGCTATTTTTGTTGTTGTTATTGTAGGAATTGTCATTGTTGTTTGGCAGGTGTGGGGCTGAGTTCGAACCTGCCAGCCCCAGTGTACATGGCCAGCGCCCTAGTGGCTGAGCTACAGGTACCGAACCTGAAGTGGTTATTATTTTTTTTATTTTTATTTTTTTTTTGGTTGTAGCCGTCATTGTTGTTTGGCGGCCCGGACTGGATTCGAACCTGCCAGCTCAGGTGTACATGACTGGTGCCTTAGCTGCTTGAGCCACAGGCGCCGAGCTTGAAGTGGTTATTTTTACCAGGTCCTCCAGGTGGTCATCTGCCATATTCTGGCCCAGCCCAGACCAGCTGGGAGGTGATGGTCACAAGGTGATGAGGAACATAGTGAGCAGGAGAAAAGCAGGAAGTGTCTCCCCATCCTCCTTCCTGGGAAGTGGTCTAGCCATTTCTCCACACCTACTGCTGGGAACACCTCTAGGCCAAAATACATCAGGCTGCTGGGTGTAATCCCTGGAAGTGGGCTGAGCACTTCCAAATCCTTGCCCCTGCCATGAGGACTGACATGGTGGCAGCCAGCAGAAGGAGGTGTCCTGCCCCAGCTAGGAAACTGCCAAGTGAGTCACACCTGACTGGACTGTTGGAATTGAGGGTTAGAGATGGGTAGTGAAATTCCCCTGAGATATTTTAGCTTTCTTGGGTGAGAGTGGGGTCAACATTCCACCTCTCTCATATTTTACTAGTGCCCACCTTCCTTTTTTTTTGAAACGAAGAGTCTCATTTTCTTGCTGTGGCATCATAGCTCATAGCAACCTCAAACTCTTAGGCTTAAGCGATTCTCTTGTCTCAACCTCCCAAGTAGCTGGGACTACCAGTTGCCTGCCACAATGCCTGGCTATTTTTTCTTTTCTTTTTTTTTGAGACAGAGCCTCAAGCTGTCGCTCTGGTAGAGAGCCGTAGCATCACAGCTCATAGCAACCTCCAATTCCTGGGCTCAAGCGATTCTCCTGCCTCTGCCTCCCATGTAGGTGGGACTATACGCGCCCGCCACAACTCCCAGCTATTTTTTGGTTGCAGCTGTTGTTGTTTGGCGGGCCTGGGCTGGATTCGAACCTGCCAGCTGAGGTGTCTGTGGCTGGCGCCTTAGTACTTGAGCCACAGGTGCTGAGCCACACCTGACTAATTTTTAGAGATGAGGTCTCACTCTTGCTCAGGCTGGTCTCAAACTCATGAGCTCAGGCAATCCACCTGGCTCAGCCTCCCAGAGTGCTGGGATTACAGGCATAAGCCACTTTGCCTGGCCCCACCTTCCTTTTTATTTCCATTTTTTATAGTGGCTCCATTAGTGCCTAAATGAACCAAATAATCAATAAGCAATAGGTGTTGTCAACTAAACTGGCATTTGAAAATAAATTATCAATCTAGGATGCATATGGGGAGGAAGCCAGTATCACTGGTATGATGTATATTTAATTAAAGCACACTTTTTCTCTACCCTATACTTAAAATGAAGATTAAAGCCATTCTTTTAAATTAAAAAAAAAAGTAGAGGCTGGGCATAGTGGTCATGCCTGTAGTCCCAGCACTTTGGGAGGCTGAGGTGGTTGGATCACTTGAGGCCAGAAGTTCAAGACCAATCTGAGCAAGAGCAAGACCTCCTGTCTCTACCAAAAGTAGAACAAAAATTAGCCGGATGTGGCAGCACTTGCCTGTAAGTCCCAGCCTCTCTGAAGGCTGAGGGGAGAAGATCGCCTAAGGACAGTTTGAAGTCCCTGTGAGCTACGATGACACAATTACATTCTAGCCCAGGCGACAGAGTCTCAAAAAGCAAAAACAAACCAAAAGAAGTAAATAATGTTCTTAAAAGTAGGGTGCCGGACCCATATACTAGAGGTAGTGAGTTCAAATCCGACCCAGACAAGAATTGCAATAAAAAAAGAAAAGAAAGAAAAGAATGCAAATGATAAAGATAAAAATCTTGACTTTATTGCTTTTGTAATTCTTCTTTCACTCACTCTCTCTCCTCCTTCACCTAAAACCCTGCGTGGGAGCGCAAAGCAGTTCCCAACACAGAGCAGTTGAGTCTCCCCGGCACACGTACACACGCACTCGCCGACACCTCCAGAGGCGCACGTGCACGCGCAGACACCTGCAGAGGCACCCAAATAAATACACAAACACATGCACACATACACACGCGCGCACACACACATTTACTTCGGCCGCGTGGCTCTGTGGGCAAGGACTAAGCCCTGCGGGAGACCCGGAGCCCCGCGCCCAGGAGACCTACTCGCGAACTTAAGTGGCATGCGGCGCCCCTACCTGCCTCCTGAGGGTAAATACAGCCCAAGCCGCCGCCCGCTGGCCGATCCGGGATGTGCAAAACCGCAGCAGGCGCCAGGGCGAGTACTGGACCCCTAGCACAAGGGGTAATACGTGGCCCTACCCATCCCCTCCGCGTCCCGCACCTGCACTCCCCCACTCCGCCCTTGCCCCGCCCCTCGCCCATTCCGCCCTTGCCCCTTCCCTCCCGTTTCCGCCCCTTCCCCTCCCAGCTTCGTCTCCGCCCCGATTCAGGGCTTCCGTTGACTGCGGAAGCAGGGTCTCCGCCCCTGCCACTGGCTCCGCCCCCACCTCCTCTTCCGACCTCCATTGGCTACGGCGGCGGCTCCTTCACAGGAGGGAGGGTGGGCGTCAGCCCGGAGGCGGTGACGAGATGAGACGGACGCGCAGCCTAGCCAATGAGCGTGCGCATCCTCACGGCCCCAGCAACTGAGGCGCACCAATGGCGGGGCGGGGCGGGGCCGCTCTCTGACAGCTCCGCGGCCAAGTGGTTGACAGGGATAGGGATTCCCACCGTGTCCCCTGGGCCCCGCCGCCGCCTCTGCGCGCGGCTCCGCAGCCAGGCATGGGCAGGGGCGCCAGGCCAACACGATGAGCGCCCTGGGCAGCCCGGTGCGGGCCTACGACTTCTTGCTCAAGTTTCTGCTTGTGGGTGACAGCGACGTGGGCAAGGGCGAGATCCTGGCGAGCCTGCAGGACGGCGCGGCCGAGTCCCCGTACGGTTACCCGGCAGGTGAGGGCAGGCGTGGGGCCTGGAGGTGTCGGAGGCGTCTGGGAGGAGCCGGGCAAGGGCTAGAGTTGTCGGTGAGGTCTGGGAGGAATCGGTGCGGAGGGTCGGGAGGGGTCGGGGGCTGTCGAGGGTTCGGGGCGCGGGGCAGAGAGCGGCTGCGGAGGGCCCGGGGTGCGGGTCTCCTCTCTGTCCACGATGTGTCGGCGCCCCGCTGCCGCCCCGGAGCACCTAGTTGGGCTTGTGGGGGGCTCGGCGGCGCGTGGTCCACCCTCTGGACGCCGTCTGCGCGAGAGCAGGGCGAGCGGCTGAACAGAGCGCTGGGGAACAGGAGGCTGCGCGCTGCTCGGGGCTGCGTCGCTGAGGGCCGGGGCGGGGGCGGGAGGGGCGGCGGAGCCGGAGCAGCTCAGGCGGTGGCTGCGCGGGAGTCAGATACTGGCGGACTAGTCCCGGGGCGAGGATCCCCGGTGTGTCTGAGAGCTCGTTGCCCTGGTAGACAGTCCTGACAAGGAACGGAGCCCCCCGAAGCATCTGACTGTGTTAGAGGAAAGAACTACTATTTAGCCAGATTTCACTTCCAAGTGACAGGTCATTCATGGGTTTCAGGGCAAGGGGAGGCCGGAGTGCCCAGAGGTCTAGCGCAGCTGGGGTTTCCGAAGTTCGGGTTTTGAAAGTTGGCACCCAACAAGGCTGGAGGGCAAGAAAGGCCATGGAAAGCGGGGGAGAGGCGGTGGGCTGCCCACCACCCTGCCTGTGCAGACCACTTGCCTGCCCTCTTCTCAGGGTCAGGAACGCACCTTGGCTGCTGTAGGGTTAGGGTTTCTGGGCCAGCACCAGGAAGGATGGAGGAACTCCTGGCTCTTCTCATAGGGAGATGAGCTTTGGAGAGTGGGAGGAGGGGAAAGGATTTGATTCTGGCCAGTGGAGGGTATTGGGCACCCCCAAAGGGAGGCTGTGTGAAGGAAAACCATGACGGTAAGCAGAGTGTCTCGAGGAGGCCAAAGACTGCAGAGCAGCGGCCATCTAAGTTAGCACAGCGATCTGGCATCGGGGTCCTTGAGGTTGTGGCAGTGGGAGCAGAGAAAGTTTGGGAGAGCCATTGAGGTGAAGGGCTTGAGCTCAGGATGACAGCCTTAAACTGAAGCAGGCAGAGAGAGGAGTCTCCTGCCACCTAGTGAAATGCAGATTCTGCCTCTGTGAGGCTGGGCACATTTGGTAGCCTGCCTGTCAGCCTCGTCCCCATGCTGCTGCTGATCTGGCCCCTGTGCTGGGTAGCAGGGTTCTAGGGCTGTGTTATCCAATGTGATACCATGAGCCACATTTGGCTATTTAAGTTTAAAATAATTAAAATGAAATAGAGGGTGGCCCTTGTGGCTCAGTGAGTAAGGCGCCGGCCCCTTATATGGAGGGTGGCGGGTTCAAACCCAGCCCCAGCTGAACTGCAAAAAAAATAGCTGGGGGCGGCGCCTGTGGCTCAGTGGTTAGGACATCGGCCCCATATATCGAGGATGGTGGGCTCAAACCCAGCCCCAGCCAAATAGCAACAAAAAAAATAGTGGGGCGTTGTGGCAGGCGCCTGTAGTCCCAGCTGCTTTGGAGGCTGAGGCAAGAGAATTGTCTAAGACTAGGAGTTGGAGATTGCTGTGAGCAGTGATGTCACGGTACTCTACCTGGGGTGATAAAGTGAGACTCTGTCTCTACCAAAAAAAAAAAAAAAATAGCCAGGTGTTGTGGCGGGCGCCTGTGGTCCCAGCTACTGTGGAGGCTGAAGGAGGAGAATCGCCTAAGAGGTTGCTGTGAACTGGGTGACACCACGGCACTCTACCAAGGGCGATAAAGTGAGACTCTGTCTCTACAAAAAAAAAAAGAAAAAAAAGGCTTCTTCCCCAGTATTCCCTTAAGTGGAAGTAACTTTAGGGACACCCTTTGTGGCTACATGTAGGTTGCCTGTACCCTTTACAGGGATTGACTACAAGACCACCACCATCTTGCTCGATGGCCGGCGGGTGAAGCTGCAGCTCTGGTGAGTCTGGGGTCCCATCTTCGGCTCCTGAGAGGGACTTCCTGGGCAAAGCAGCCTTATGTGGAGGGCATAGCACCCCGATGGAGCTGTAGTCCTACTGTCCCAGCTTTAGCCAGTGACTTCCCCCGAAGGCAGTGACCTGGTGCCTACAGGCCCATTGTATAGGGGAGGGGACCCTAGAACTGATACAGCATTGTGGTAGGTAGTGGGCTTTGTGGGCTCAGAACGTGAGGCCTGGTGTCTGGAAAGACACCTCCCTGGGGCCAGGAGCGGACCAGCACGATGTGTGGTTGAGAGGGTCAGGCCACTGTGTGCCCAGCAGGAACTCAGAGCCTCTTCATGCTGAGTGAGGCTTGCATCCCTACCCCCTGGGCCCTCGGCTGGCTGTCCTGACTCTGAGGTTCTGGCCATGCCTCTCCCCTGCCCTCCAGCATGGACAGTCTTGGGGCCCCATGGTACTTCCCTCCTCTCCCAATCATGTGGGCCCACTCCCCAGCATGTCGCCTGCAATAACTAGGGCCCCTTCTCCCATCCCTCCACCCCTACTCCTTCC
Source organism: Arctocebus calabarensis (assembly GCA_963573935.1). Taxonomy (NCBI): domain Eukaryota; kingdom Metazoa; phylum Chordata; class Mammalia; order Primates; family Lorisidae; genus Arctocebus; species Arctocebus calabarensis. Next base: position 6,061 of record CAUYON010136102.1, read on the forward strand.
AGGAGCAGCCAGTCCCTGAGACTGGCCAAGGAGCCTCTGTCAGAGTCCCCTGGATGCCCGGCCTTCCAACTGCACGGTCTTGGTGCTGCCCCAGAGGCACTGTCAAACTCTGCCCTTCTCTGCCCTGTGCTCTGTCTCTCCTCCTCTCAGACCACCTTATTCTCAAGTCCTTTCTCTCCTGCTTCCTAGACCACTTGGTCCCAGGGTATAAAAGCATTTGTAGGCTCCACCCTGCCCACATGTGGCCCTGGCCTCAGAGGGTACACCTGCCAGCCTTCCTTCCTGGAGCCCTGAATGCTCCTCTTGGCAGGAGGGATGAGTGCCTACAGTTCAGCCTGGATGTCCAGGATACACTGGCCAGGCCCCAGAGTGGTCCTCGACACTTTCTGCCCTCTTAGTTGCTTCCCTGAAGGACCTCATGGCCCTTCCTGGGTGATGCCAGCTGCCGGCTGTCGACATTTTCCCTTTTGCACGGTCACTCCCACTCAGATCTGGGGACATGGTCTTCCTGACACCCAAGGCAGGGCCTCCATCTGTCCCGTCCTCCTTGCCTCACTCCTGAATCTGCTGGGTGGTTCCCCTGTACCCTGCTCCCCTGTCCCCAGCCTGTCTGTGAAGCAGCAGGACTCCGTCTGGCCTCTTGCTATCTCCTCACCCACAGGTTCTCAGGCAGTTCCCACTGCAGGCAAGACCTGAGCTCCTGAGGTTCTGTTGAGGCCAGTTCTTGAATTCTTTTTTTTTTTGTAGAGACAGAGTCTCACTTTATTGCCCTAGGTAGAGTGCTGTGGAGTCACAGCTCACAGCAACCTCCAGCTCTTGGGCTGAGGCGATTCTCTTGTCTCAGACTCCCGAGTAGCTGGGATTACAGGCACCTGCCACAACACCCGGCTATTTTTTTTTGATGCAGTTTGGCTGGGGCCGGGTTTGAACCCGCCACCCTTGGTATATGGGGCCGGCGCCCTACTTGCTGAGCCACAGGCGCCGCCCCAGTTCTTGAATTCTTTTTTTTTTTTTGAGACAGAGTCTCACTATGTTGCCCTTGGTAGAATGCCATGGTGTCACAGCTCACAGTAACCTCAAACTCTTGGGCGTAAGCAATTCTCTTGCCTTAGCCTCCCAAGTAGCTGGGACCACAGGCGCCTGCCACAATGCTGGGCTATTTTTTGTTGCAGTTGTCATTGTTGTTCAGCTGGCCCAAGCTGGGTTCGAACCAGCCAGCCCTGGGTGTATGTGGCTGGTGCCATAACCACTGTGCTACAGACGCCAAGCCTGAAGTGGGAATGTTAATTGCACAGGAGAACGTGTATCAACTTTGCTCTTAGAGTAGCCTCTGAGAGACAACTGTCCTGAGAGCTGCCTCTGTGCACAGGCCACCAGGATTCGGGCCCCAGAGCACCTCCGCCATCCTGACTTACACCTTGTGGAGCTCTGCTCCGGTCCTCCTGGGCACTGGCACCCTGCATGTGTATCATCTACAGGACTAGGGCATTTCTTTCTTTCTTCCCTCCCTCCTTCTTTCCCTTCCTTCCTTTCAGACAGAGTCCCAGTTGCCCTGAGGAAAGAGTGCAGTAACATCATAGCTCACAGCAACGTCAAACTCCTGGGCTGAAGCGATTCTCTTGCCTCAGCCTCCCAAGTAGCTGGGACTACAGGCGCCCGCCACAATGCCCGGCCATTTTTGGTTGCAGCCGTCATTGTTGTTTGGCAGGCCCAGGCTGGATTCGAACCCGCCAGCTCAGGTGTACGTGAGCTAAATTTAGGAATGTTGCTGAAGGTTTAACCCATGTGATCTTACAGTTTAGTGGGAAGTAGGGCGGCTGCACTGGCCTATTTCTGCTTCAGTGTAGACTCACCTTCCTTACTACACAACTTTTTCTCCAAATTAAACATATTTTTGAAAATCTATATTAATTTAAATGTATGAGAACTATGTTAAACTCATCACTAATTTTGCTATTTTGACTTCTTAAATGAGAATTGAAAAAGGAATTAAGACTGGGTGTGGGGGCTCATGCCTGTAATCCTAGGGCTTTGAGAGGCCAACATGGAAGGATCTTTTGAGTCTAGCAGTTCAATATTGACCAGTTCAATATTGACCAGTCTAGCAGCCTGGACAATATAGTGAGACTCTGTCTCTACATAAAATGAGGAACACTGGCTGGGCATCGTAGCAGGCGCCTGTAGTCCCAGCCTGAGCTCAGGAGTTTACAGCTGCAATGAGCTGTGATGATGCCACTGCAGTCCAGCCAGGGTGACAGAGTGAAACTCTGTCTCCAAAAGAAACAAGGAGAATGAGGCTAGAAGGATTCCCAGCAACATCCAGATTGTTCCAAGAGACACGTGGCAGCTTTGCTGGGGTTGCTAAGGGCTGTAAAATGCATCTGGCGTGGCTCTCAAGTCTGAGAGTCTTGCTATAGTAAGAAGTGCTGATTTTTTCCTAACAGTCTGCAACATCTTTTCCAGGGACACGTCGGGGCAGGGAAGATTCTGTACCATATTCCGCTCCTACTCTCGGGGTGCACAGGTAACAGCATCCCTGAGCCAGGAGGTCAAACTGACTTTGAATGCTTAACTAACCATCCTCATTAGTGGATAGAGTATAAGACAATTAAACTTATTTATAAATGATGTCAAAGTCTTAACTGTGCTGTGGAGTATTTGTTCGGAAGCCTTCTTTAGCATCAGGGGTATCTGCGTGCACATGTGTGAGTACAGACACAGGCTCAGACATGTGCACTGTGTATGTGTGCAAGTGCATGTGTCCATGCATGTGTGTGCATGTGAGCTGTGTGGGCACACATATGCATGTCTGTACTTGTGTACACACCTGTGCAGGCAGGTGGGCCTTGCTCCAGCCAAGGTGGTTGTTCATGTAGTGCCCCTGCTTTCTGTGTCCCTGGAGTAGCTCATGGATGTGAGTTCTATTCTTCAGTTCACCCTGAAATTTGAGGGTTTATCAATGAGCTTATGAAATATCATTGGAGATATTCTAAAAACTGTGACATTTGGTTGATATATCAAAATTGCACTTTGTGTTAAGGAAAATAGTTATTTAATGGAACGTGTGTCTCTTGACTGAGGTGCCCACATGCCAGCCAGTGCGTCCACAGTGGCCTGCTGGGCCCCAGGCTATGCCTGCTTCCTGCTGAACCTCTGCCCTCCCCCCAGGGTGTGATCCTTGTCTATGACATTGCAAACCGCTGGTCTTTTGATGGCATTAATCGATGGATTAAAGAGATTGATGAGGTATGATAACACAGATGCCATTGCCTGATTCTGTGTGGGCTTGGGAGGACTTCATGCTGGGGGCTAGTGTACACATGGGGGCCAGAGCACAAGGCAGGGACTTCTGCACTATGAGGATGTCGCCTCACAACTCACCACTGGGCTGGGCCCATGAGTGTCACCACAGAGACACGTTGGCTGGGCCTGCCGCCAGACCCCATGGTTGGGCCTGCCTTACTCCCTGCTGCGGGGTGGGGGGTCAATGTAGGCAACTGGTCTGCTGCTTGGTGGTGCATGACCAGCCGTGCTGGCAATGGGGACACGTGGTGGTTAGGACAAGCCCACCGCATCAGTGTCCAGTGGCTGCTGGGACAGATTGCCACAAATGGGGTCTTTATTCCCAGTTACGGAAGATGTGGGCAGGGCCACTCTGTGCCTCATGTCAAATAAGACCCAGTCTGAGGTTCTGATGGGGAAGAACCCAAGCACCCAATCCACGTCACTAATGGCAAAGTCCCACCCAGATGATGCCCTTCCCTTACCTTTCTTCTACTTTCAGCATGCCCCCGGGGTCCCTAAGATCCTGGTGGGGAACCGGCTCCATCTGGCCTTCAAGCGACAGGTGCCCACGGAGCAGGCCCAGGCCTATGCAGAGCGCCTGGGCGTGACTTTCTTTGAGGTCAGCCCTCTCTGCAACTTCAATGTCACAGAGTCCTTCACAGAGCTGGCCAGGACTGTGCTGCTGCGGCATGGGATGGACCGGCTCTGGAGGCCGAGCAAAGGTAGGCAGGGCCCATGTCTGCCTCAAGAGAAATAAAACACATTTTCCTCGGCACCCATAGTACAGTGGTTATGGCCAGCCACATACACCGAGGCTAGCGGGTTTGAACCGGCCGGGGGCAGCCAAACAACAATGACAATGGCAACAAGAAAATAGCCAGGTGTTGTAGTGGGCACCTGTAGTCCCAGCTACTTGGGAGGCTGACACAGGAGAATCGCTTAAGCTCAAGAGTTGGGGGTTCCTGTGAGGTGAGATGCCATGGCACTCTACCGAGGGCAATATAATGAGGCTCTATCCAAAAAATAAAAAAAGTCACATTTCTGAAATGACAGCTTTGTTAGAAAGCTGATGACAGGAATTTCTGAAACCTGCCCCTGGATAGAGGTGGAGTCATGCAGGGTCTGCTGCTTTTGTAATGGGTGTCCCCAGCATCCCTGCAGGGAGGGAAGGTGAGGGCGCCACCTGGGACAGCCCCATGGGGACCCCTTCCTCTAAGCCTGGTCTGTCTTTCCTAAGTGCTGAGCCTGCAAGACCTGTGTTGCCGTGTGGTAGTGTCCTGCACACCTGTGCACCTGGTGGACAAGCTCCCACTGCCGATGGCCTTGAGAAGCCACCTCAAGTCCTTCTCCATGGCCAGTGGCCTGAACACCAGGATGATGCATGGCCGCTCCTACTCTCTGGCCACGAGTACCATTCACAAGAGGAGCAGTTTCCACAAGGCGAAGGTTGTCTGTCTACCCCAGAGCCCTCCCAAAAACTGCACCAGAAACAGCTGCAAAATTTCTTAAGGAAGCCACTAAAAAGTGACACGTTGGACTCTGTCCAGGAGTAACTCTGAGTAGTCATGCCTGGAGGACACTGACGCAGCCTAGATCTAGGAAGCATGTCTTGCTTTCTCCTGGTGACAAAAGCTGCATGGGGATGCCTGTGCCACACCCTACAGTGAGAACACACAATTTGGTTTAAGTGTGGATTTCTATGTGGACATGTATGAAATCTGTGTTTTAGGTGAGTGTGTACAAGGGGAAAATGAGTGCTCTGTGCACTCCTGATAACATAGAATGTTGAATGCTACTTATGTCATGATTGCACTGCAACACTTTCTTTTTTTTTTTTGAGACAGAGCCTCAAGCTGTCACCCTGGATAGGGTGCTGTGGCATCACAGCTCACAGCAACCTCCAATTTCTGGGCTCAAGCGAGTCTCTTGCCTCTGCCTCCCAAGTAGCTGGGACCACAGGTGCCCGCCACAACGCCTGGCCATTTTTTTTTGGTTGTAGCCGTCATTGTTGTTTGGTGGGCCCGGGCTGGATTCGAACCCGCCAGCTCAGGTGTACGTGGCTGGCGCCTTAGCCCATTGAGCCACAGGCGCCGAGCCGCACTGCAACACTTTCTTTAAAATAATTGCTTTTAGGCCTGGCACAGTGGCTCACGCCTTGTAATCCCAGCCCTTGGTAGGCAAAGGCAGGTGGATTGCCTGAGCTCACAGTTTCGAGACAAGCCTGAGTCAGAGCGAGACCTTGTCGCTAAAAATAGCCGGGCGTTGTGCAGGCACCTGTAGTCCCAGCTACTGGGGAGGCTGAGTGAAGAGAATCACTTAAGCCAAATGAGCTGTGAGCTGTGAGCTTGCTGTAAGCTAAGACACCATGACACTGTACCGAGGGTGACAAAGTAAGACTCTGTCTCAAAAAAAAAAAAAACCCAAAACCTGCTTTTATGCAAGTGATAAGCATAAATTCAAGGGGATTCAAGAAGTGATGATAGTAAGATAATTTAGGGTCATTGATATTACAAGTTCACCCTGACAGGTCTTTTTGTGAACCACTTTTTTAATGTTTAAGCACCAAACTGTACAATGCTGCAACAGGCCTGCCCAGCTTATGTATGAAATGGTTTGGTAAAGTATTTGCTACATTATTTACTACATATGGGGTTTGGTAAATGATTTATATGCATATTTTCTGTAAAATTACATCTTTTTTACAAGATGTTCTACAGCTTACATAGCTGAGAGAAGTCGATGCCAAAGATCTCTCTGGCTGTGTTGATGTGGCTGACGCAGCTCAGCAGACCCACAAGGAAATGGTGCGGTAAGGAATGAAGAAAAAACTTATTTAAGAAAAAGTTTGTCAATAATAAAATGTTATACTGTTTCTCTCTTGGCAGAGTTGCTGGCTGGTTCTTTCTAACTTTGTGTACTTACCATAACCCTTAACTTCACTTGCTTTATTGGGGCCTGGTGTAGACTTCACTTATCAGCACTGGTTGAAAGAGATTTCTTTTTCTGAAATGAAATGTAGAAGAAGAAAGTGAGAAATGTTAGAAATGACACTAAAGCATGTGCCTGTCTGGCAAAGTCTCCCCAAGGTGCTTGGATATGTCAGGAGGGCTCCCAGGAGGCTCCAGCCACACACCACAACTTAGCTGACTTGGCAGCATCTGCAGGTCTCTGTTTTGATCTCTCTGTGGCAACTGGAAGTTACCATGAGGCCTGAATGAAAAAATCTTCAAATGAGAAAGTGCTCAGATATCCCCAGTCTCTGCTAGAGATGCTGTGAGATTTTTGGAAATTAAGGCACCAAGTGTCCAGAGGAGAGCCTTCTTTCAGAGGTGACAGAGGGAGGCCCAGAGGGGAGAAGCATTCACCTCTGAAGGCCTGGAGCCAGGCTGGGCGTCTGGCCCCCTGGGTGTGTCTGTGGACAGCAGGTAACCACTGAGGGTTTGGGGACATCCTCCCGAAACCCTTGCATCCATGAGGGAGGACATGGCTGGGGACAGCTGAGCTCAGCGGCAGCCAGGCATGGCATCTCTTAGGCACGTTTGCAAACAGGGGAGCTATAAGGAGAAGCCCAAGTTAAAGGAAACTCCTGCAGCAGCCTCTTTTCCTCCCCTTTGGAGATCTCTCCTGCCTTGCCTGGGTTAGTGGTAAAAGGTGAGGGACTAGAGCCTCTGGTGGCAGGAGTAAACCAGGACAGCCACAGCTGGTTTAGTCAAAGACAGAAGGGGTCTTTGCTCCCTTCTCATCTCTTTTCTGCTTTTTAATTGAAAGACTCCTGAGGACTACCATTAATGTCCCAGAAGGAGTAGAATAAAGGGCCCCAGCCCCCCCTCCCCCCAGACAACACCAGGAGCAGCAGAAGCTAAAAGGAGGGAGGAAGGAGTCGCTCTGGGATCTTGCAGAGGTAGCATGGCCCTACCAATGTATTGGTTTTGGACTTGTGGCTTCTAGAACTATGAGAAAATAAATATCTGTTATTTAGGCTCGGTGCCTGTGGCTCAATGGGCTAGGCGCCAGTCACGTACACCCGAGCTGGGGGGTTCCAATCCAGCCCGGGCCCGCCAAACAAGGACGGCTGCAACCAAAAAATGGCCGGGCCTTGTGGCAGGTGCCTGTAGTCCCAGCTACTTGGGAGGCGGAGGCAAGAGACTCGCTTGAGCCCAGGAATTGGAGGTTGCTGTGAGCTGTGATGTCACCGCACTCTATCCAGGGCGACAGCTAGGTGACAGCTTGAGGCTGTCTCAAAAAAAAAAAAAAAAAGTAAATGAACTGAAGGGGCCGCACAGGTGGCACTAAGAGACCCAGAGGAAGGCCCACACCGCGCCTCCTTCCCTGGCAGGTCTCCCTGGGTGCACGTGGCAGTAGGGACCAGTCGGCGCCCCGGCCTGGTCCCCGCGCTGGGACTGGACCCTGGCCCCATCCCATAGTGGCCTCTGGGCTGCCTGAGCAGGAGGGTCATCTGTCCTCCGTCTCTCGGTAACCTCGGGGAGAAGCCAGGCTCTTTCCCTCACGTGAGACCCACCTGCCTCTTGCAGCGGTCCCCAGCCTTTGTGGCACCAGGAAGACAATTTTTCCACGGGGCAGGCTGGGTCTGACATGAGTCTGCCAGCCCCCGATTTATGGCACTCCCGCGGGGACGGACCTTCCCGTTGGTGACGATCCGCACTTGCGGCGTTTCCAGCACGCGCGGTCCCCCCGCGGCCCCACCGCGGGTCACCAGGCCTTAGATTCTCATCCGGGGCCGCGGCTGACAGCAGGGCTCGCGCTCCGAGAGCGTCACGCTGCCGCTGTGTCCCTGCCGGGGGTCCATGGGCTGTGTCCTGTCAGGGCTGCCGCGTGGTCGCGGTTCGGGGCCTGCCTGCGCTTCAAGGGAGCCGCAACCCCGGCTTCGGGTCAGTCTCCCCACCACGTCTGCCTCTCCGACCACCCGCGGTAGAGACCCGGCCCGCAAGCCTCTCCGGTCCCCGCCTCCTGCCGCCTGGCCCGCCCACTCGGCGCTCCCTCCTCGCCCTGCCTCGGTTGGATGCACTCGGCACTCTGCGGCCTCCCTGGCAGTTTGCGCGAGCACGCAGCTTGCGTACGCACGCACACACACGGGGCACTTCCGGTCGCGGGGTCCTCTGCGCCGGCCTGACGGGAGCCGAGCGCTCGGCCTCCCCGAGCGGCATGCGGCGCTGAGGAGCGCCGACACCGCGGCGGCGCCATGAACCTCCTTCCGTGTAACCCGCACGGCAACGGGCTGCTCTACGCCGGCTTCAACCAGGACCACGGTGAGGCGGGCCCCGCCCTACGCCCCACCCGCCCGGCCTCCTCTCCTGGGGACCCCCGTCGGACTTTCTGCCCGAGGACCCCCTCCCGGCCTCCCTACCCGGGGACCCCCTCCGGCCTCCCTACCCGGGGACCCCCTCCTGCCTCCCTACCCGGGGACCCTCCCTCCTGACCTCCCTACCCGGGGACCCTCCCTCCTGCCTCCCTACCCGGGGACCCTCCCTCCTGACCTCCCTACCCGGAGACCCTCCCTCCTGACCTCCCTACCCGGGGACCCTCCTTCCTGCCTCCCTACCCGGGCACCCACCTCCGGCCTCCCTACCCGGGGACCCACCTCCGGCCTCCCTACCCCGGGACCCTCCCTCCTGACTTCCCTATCAGGGGACCCACCTCCTGACCTCCCTACCCGGGGACCCTCCCTCCGGCCTCCCTACCCGGGGACCCTCCCTCCTGACCTCCCTACCCGGGGACCCACCTCCGGCCTCCCTACCTGGGGATCCACCTCCGGCCTCCCTACCCGGAGACCCTCCCTCCTGACCTCCCTGCCCGGGGACCCCCACCGGCCTCCCTACCCGGGGCCCCCTCCCTCCTGACCTCCCTACCCGGGGACCCACCTCCGGCCTCCCTACCCGGAGACCCTCCCTCCTGACCTCCCTACCCGGGGACCCACCTTCGGCCTCCCTACCCGGGGACCCTCCCTCCTGCCTCCCTACCCGGAGACCCTCCCTCCTGACCTCCCTACCTGGGGACCCATCTCCGGCCTCCCTACCCGGGGACCCACCTCAGGCCTCCCTACCAGGGGACCCACCTCTGGCCTCCCTACCCGGGGATCCTCCCTCCTGGCCTCCCTACCCGGGGACCCTCCCTCCTGACCTCCCTACCCGGGGGACCCACTCAGGCCTCCCTACCCCGGGACCCT
>CAUYON010136104.1:0-37093 GCA_963573935.1 Arctocebus calabarensis
GAAGAAGCCCAAGAGCCCATCGATACACGAATGGATTAATAAACTGTGGTACATGTATACCATGGAATATTATGCAGCCTTAAAGAAAGAGGGTGACTTTTCCTCTTTCATATTTACATGGATGGAGCTGGAACATGTTCTTCTTAGCAAAGTATCTCTAGAGTGGAAGAAAAAGTATCCAATGTATACACCCCTAATAAGAGACAAATTCTTTATCGTTCAAGTGAAGGTTACAACCCATTTATTGCACAGGAAGACGGGGAAAGGGGAGAGGGAGGGAAGGGAAGGGAGAGGGTGGGGGGATATGGGACAAAGGGTGAGATCACATGTGTGGTACATATTCAAAGGGTCAGGAGAAAACTTCTAAATATGGATCAAAAATGTTTTCATATAGTAAACGAGAAAGTCTCATGAATGTTATGTCAATCAGGTTGATAAAACTATCTCAGATTGTATGTGAAGCCCGCACACTGTACCCCATGATTGAAGTAATGTACACAGCTATGATTCAATGGAAAAAAAAAATATGATATGTGCAGTGTGAACAGGAATTTGTTCATAGTTTTTTTTTTTTTTTTTTTTTGAGACAGAGCCTCCAAGCTGTCACCCTGGATAGAGTGCTATGGCATCACAGCTCAAAGCAACCTCCAATTCCTGGGCTCCAGCAAGTCTCTTGCCTCCGCCTCCCAAGTAGCTGGGACTACAGGCAATAGGTTTTTTTTTTTCAACTATAGTCCAGCCCACCAACTGTCTGAGGGACAATGAACTGGCCCCCTGTTTAAAAAGTTTGAGGACTCCTGCCCTAGAGTATCAGTTGTTCTGGGTTGAAGTCTAAGTGGTGGAGAAATACCAGCATTTAAGTCACCACGTCCCCCACAGATAACAATTGGAAAAGGAAAATGATACCTTCCCACCACACACCCAGAGTACCACTTTGATAGTCCTCAGGTGATTGTCCCAGTTAGAGGTCCCAATCAATTGTCCCGGTTAGCACTGGCCTCTGGTGGGAGAGTTCAACAGGTTTCCGGCAGCTAGTTAGCAGGGGTCTGATGGAAGCTCTAGTATAACTCACTCTGGTGCTCCATAAGATCAGAAGGACCCACCCAGCAAATAAATTATTCTGGTAAGGTTGATGCCTCCTTCCCTACCTTGCACCTCTGTCACACTCAGTCATTGGTAACCCTGCAGGGCTGTGATCCAGTTCTCTCCAATGAGCATATGCTCCAGGGGTTTGCACCTGCCTGAGTCACAGGGACAGCCAAGCCACCACTCTCTGCCACTCTGTGCTACTATCCAGCAGGAGGAGGTGAGGCCTTACAGCATTGGGTGCTTAATGGGGGCTGGGGTGATTCACTGAGTTCTAGCCCTGCCCTTGATTGATGTTGCTGACAGAATGGAACAACTTCACAGAATTTGTTTCTGTCCCGACTATTTTCCCCTGTGGATCAGATGTTGGACTGCAAATCAGCCTTGGTTGTGCCACTGCCTAGTCTCAGCTGCAGTTTGTCTTAGGGCTGACTCAGTCAGAAGTACCACTTAGCTGTCAGTTCCAGACTCTTGCTGCTTGCCCTTTGTCTCAGCTTTGATCCCCTGAGGGCCGGGTGTGTGTGAAGCTCAGTAAAGCAGTTCTCTGGGTCAGTCCCACCCTGGGAGTCTGCTATCTCTGGGAGGGTATTCTAATCCCCTTGCTCTGCCCAGGGTGATACTGCCTCAGGCATACCCCTCACTCCCTGGGCCTGTGCTTCCATCCCAGATCTGCTCTGCCAGTGGCTGAGAAGATCTCAGAGAAGAGATCTTCTTCTCTTCAGAATAAACTGCCCAGCTGCCTCTGGTTGCCCAGAGAGATTGGGATTGTCCCTTCAAAATATCCCCAGGGGTGTAAGCCCCACTGTCACTGTTCCTACCACTACTGGTGCTGCTCTTTGCCTTGGGTACTGCCCCATCAGCTTGGCCTCCTCCCAGCTGACCCTTTTCTCCTTACTCCTGAGTCAGAAAATCAGCACAGATCAGCAACAGCCCACTCCTCAAGAAAATGCCCAAGAATCTGGACTCCATGGGGGACAGGACTCCAGACCTCGGGATGAGAGTGGAGGGGAGTGCTGGGAGTTCAAAATTTCAGGTAAAGAATATATACAGTTTTATACAGTTTTATGCCTGGAAGGAGAGTGCCATGGCACCCTAGTAGGGGAAGAAGGTCCGGTTTTTAGAGGATCTCATCCTTGGGGTAAAATGGGAGGACATTTAAACTCCGCTCCCTTGTTTGTTTGGAAGTATGGTGTATACTGTGAGCCTTTCTCATGGGGGAGGGGACACCTGTCTGCTTGGCAATGGGTTCTGTACCTTTCATTTGTATCCTTGGGGTCACAGGTCACCTCAGCATGGTTGATGTGAAATCTTCAACCTTTCCATTTGGTTCAGATTGAACCATCAGCTTTTTTGCTAAATTTCTGTCCTTTAACTCTCCTCTGGACAGGAGCCTCTGTAGAAAGCTGGCTAAAGACCACCATCTTGCCTCCGCCTCCATACTGGGAATTTTCTATCAGTGGTATTAAAAGCATAGTCCAAGGTCTGGGAATTTGAAAATCACCTCTGCTGGTGGTTTCTCTTGTAGCAAGTTCCAAGGTAGAAGAAGCTAAAGGACATCTTTGTCCTAAGGTCTTGAAGATGATAAGACATCTCTTTCCTGAGAGCTAGGAAACTGAAAGACATCTTCATCCATAGAGACAGGCTGATCAAGATGTGGGAATTCCTGTGGTTAATAGAAAGAGAGAAAGAAAAACATAATGCATACACATGTATATGGATCTTCAGAAAATCTTGCTGCTATAATTCTGAGATAGAAGCTATTGAAACTTTGTGCATATGATTGTTTTTGGCAAAAATATCAACATCATTTATTTTTCCTTTCTCTCAAACAGATACTTTAAATCATCTAAGGCTGCCCCTCTGCTGGGAACTGCACCTCTATACTGTGATACGAAGAATCCAAGGTTTTACTTCTGACAATTTCAATGAGGTGTGAGTTGTTAGAAGCACTTACTAGGTCTGTTTGACCTCTCTACTTCCAAATGGGGTAGAGATCTGAAAAGGGCAAACTCTTACATAGTGGTCAGCACCTGACCAATTCTTTTAACGTATTGCTTTGCTCTAGTTTCTTTTACTAACAGTTATATTACCATACATACCTGAGGGTTCTAGGAAAGGTCTCTCATAAAGTATTTCCTAGGGGATTAATTCTATTTCTAAAGAGCACACTTATCCAGAGAGGAGAGCAAGTGGCAATACCTCATTCCATTTTATGTAGGTTCCACATGTATATGAATTTCATTCAAGACAGAGGACTTTATGTAACTTCTGGGTTACCTTCACTCATTCCATGTGGAGAAAATGAGTCTATGAACATCTCAGTGACATGCAGGATCATTTAGATTTCCACATCCAGTTCTTTAGAAAAATGGTTCACCATTTTCCTATTGGGGTTTAACTCAGAGAAGCTCATTGGTGACCACAGGACACAAGTGAAGACTATAGGAAGCAAAGTTTTCCACAAGGGACATCACTATGGAGCAACCAAAAGTTGTGATTTTTGAGGAGGACCTACTGAGTTACCTCTGCAGACACCTACCCATGGTATCCATCACCAGTATGCATTTTCTATCTGGTTAACCTCTGGGCTACTGCTACCTATTGTCCCATCATCCTGACGTTTGTACCTGCTTTGCACTATTATATGTGCACAGGAACATAGTAAAGGCCCTGTCTCAGGTCAGGAGCTCCTGGGAACAGCAAATCTCAAAATTAGTTCCTTCGGATGGGTTCTGGCAACCTCATACACTCATTTTTTTCCTATGGTTAGGAGAAGCTTCTACCCAGCCTGAAAAAATTATCTGCCAATATAAGTTGAGGCATTTGAGTAGAATTGTCAGTCATAAAAACGATGGACACCCCCCACACACATATTGAACTCACTATATAATGCATCACTTTTCTGTCTTTGGATGGCCCCGGGCACATAAATAGTTGCAAACAGGATCCTCTCAAATGAAGTGTCATTAAATCCTTCAAGGCATTATGCTTCCGATATGTGTATTCATGCTAGTGCCTCATAAGAAGCCAAACAAGCTTTGGGTAGGATATAAGTCTAGGAGAATTCCTTCTCCATTTAGCTATGTCATTCCAAGTGCCAGAGCCCTAGATTTTAGTTATAAATGGGATCTAAATCTAGCTGGGGTATGAAGATCCTAAGGAATAGATCACTTTAAATGGTCTCCTCAGCAGTTATACCAGTAGCCTGATTTCTGTGGTCCCGATTAGAGGCTCCATATTTGTCCCTTATGGAACTCCATATAAGAGTTTTGGTATTAGTTCATCTTTTTGCAAATCTGTTCAGTTTGTAAGTTCTTTAAGTTTCCTGCTAGGCCTTCATCAAACAGGGTAGGAGTTTCCTTTTAAACCCCCGAGACAACACAGTACAGAAGTGCTATGTGCTTTTATTCATGTGGCTTGGCATCAATCAAATCCACATATGAATTTGCACCTGTGACTTTAGTGGGAGGGATGGAGTCTGGGCCTCCTCATAGAAGTCCACTAACTGGGTTTCCACAGTCAATTTTCACCCAGTGCTTCTATGGGGGATATTTGGGTTGGAGCTGCTAGTGCAGTGGGGACCCTGGGCTCCCTCTTTCATCATCCGAGGCTGGGACTTGAAGGAACCATTTACTTTCCTGAGATTTGCTTATTACCTGGAGCTCTTAGTAATTTAGGGAAGAATTCATTCTAAAGTCCTTTTTTTTTTTCTCAAAAAACACAGATTATACTCCACCTTAAGGTGACCTTTCCTTTCCAGTGTCTCAAAGGATCCTTGGCTGGTGTAGCTAGCAGAACATACAAAATTTTCAGTTTACTTTAAAGGCCATGTTAAACACCTGTGAACAATTCATGTTAATTTCCTTACCTTGATTTGAGGGCTATCTGGCCAAATTGAATGCTTTGTTGAGTAAGGAGAACCCATTCCCAACCCTGAGTTATAACCTAATGGAGGTGAGATTGAAGAAAGAGCTCAAATAGTGACCTCCCCAGTAGTTCACAGGGTGCCAAGATGGTGATAGCAGGAGACATTCCTTCCCTCTTACTCTACATTGTCTGGCAGTGGGCTATACATGCTCTGGTGCTCTCTCCCACAGCCTGGGAGCAGTCTGTGGCCCTTCCCAGCAACTTGCCCTGGATAATGTGGAGTTCTGGAAGGGGCAGGAGAGTCTCATTTAAAACAAGTCTTACAAACCTAGCTCACTTTTTTATATTATAAACAGTGGGTTTACTTGAAGCAATACCATAAACAATGAGTTTATCTCAAACAGAGAGCTTAAAAATCAGTATTTTTAACTTTGTAGTGGCAAGTCGACCATGTGAGCTCTGAATTTTCCTTAATGTAATTTTCCCTTTTAGTAAAACTTGTGCACAAGAACTGGACATCCTAGAAACCTGAGATGCCTTGATACAAATACTTGCAGGTAGAAGTGTCATAAACTAATATGGGTGCCCAAAGGAAGGTCATTCTCCTTGTCTTCCTTTATTTTTAAAGAATTTATTTCCTATTCTGCTTTTTTTTTTTTTAGAAAGTTCATTTACCTACAAATAAGAGAGTTTAGTTTCCTCTTTTGCAAATGCACAGAGAAGCCAATTGAAATTAATTTGGGGAAGAAGAGGCAATGGAGAAAACCTTTTAGTGTGTACTTCTAAATCAAAATTGAGATCTAAACAACAAATTCTTGGGAAAAGAACCCACAGCCCAGGACGATAAACCATCACATTTTCTCACATCCCATATAAGTAATACCAATCCACACTTTTCCTCACAATCCAGACATATTCTACCAACTACCACCACTTTTCCTCACACTTCATAAAATAAGTACTAACCAGCACTTTTTATCACACTTCATACACGTGACATCACAATAGTCTTTAAATGTAGGAACCAAAACTGACCAGACAAGTGGTATAAAACCTCACTGGCAATCAAACATAAACAATGTAGGAATCTTCCAGCATAAACAATCCTATCAAGCAAATGGAAATTTTAATTTAGCAGCCATTTGTCTTCACAACCCAGCATATACATTGGATTACAATAATACTATTCTCTCTATACATACATAATAAAGAGCCTCCCATGTCAAAACAAAACTTATTACAACAGGTAATCATCAACATAAAATGACCAAATAGGAACTGAATTCTCCTAATCCAAAGGGGACAAAGTGAGAGTCTTAACCCCCATCCTCCCTTGACTTCCTCCTTATGATGCAATAAAATTCACAAATAGAGAATTCTCAACATAAAATCCCATGGCTGACCAATTGGCAATCATCCAAATGAGAATCAATTTGTCAAGTGAAAACCAGTATCTCCTAATCCAAAAGAGATGAAATGAGAATCAAATTCTCTCGAACCAGACCCAACATCTCCCAACTCTCTCTGCTTCCCTGGGAAATACAAATGAGCTCCAAATCCAAACCCTAATTCCCCTCAACTTCTTGTTTTCCAAGCCCAAATCAGTTCTTCAAAATAAATCTTGTAGGGATGTGTGGGAAAAAATCCAGATGGTATGATACAGGCTCTTAGTGTCCTGAGGAACTTTACTTACAAATGACTATTGCTGTTGTAATGCTTACTAAATCTGTTTCCTTCTCTTAAACTCAGTTAAGATTGTGAGGAACCAGTATAATTCAGGAGAGAAAGAGATGGAAGTTCTCTGCAGCTAAAACATGCCCAGGCAGCCACTAGGTCAATCCTATACGCTCTTACCTAAAACAAAAGCTGCTCTTTCAAGGGGAGACCCACAGCTTGTCCCAGGGATGCTCCTTATTACCTTAAATAGTGACAGGATGCTGATCAACTAGAGAGCTGATGGTTCCACCAAGAGTCAACAAAATCTATTACTGAAAGTTTGATATTTGTCCCTGAAGCCCTATGAGAAGAATGAGGACAAGTGGTATGAGTAGAAGGAAAAGGAAATTTATTAATTTGCTGGTAGATGAGGAGGTTATCATACTCCCATCTCAAACTACCATCATTCTCAGATGTTTTGTGTATGAACATGTATTATATGTAATGTTGATATAGTGCCAAATTTGGCTTACAAAACAAATGAGCACTCAAACATTAAGTAAGCCCACATGCTTTTTAAGTTCACATGAAATTAGTAATCTTTGGCGTATAGGCTAGTTTTGAAGAAATTAATGGTAAAATAAAATTTAAAATGTCTTCAAAATTATCAGCATATTATTTCTGGTTGGATTTATTTGTCATGTCCATATTTGAAGGTGTCAGGGTTTAACACAAAATTTATAAGACTGTAAACCCAGCCAAAACAAAATACCTTGTATTTGTGTGTGATTTTTCAGAAGTTTGGTATAGTAAAAATATCTAAACCTCATGAGTTAATGGCAAAGTTACCCAAGTGTTTACTTGTTACTTTAACATTCTTGCTTAGGTAAAAAGTTGGTATGCCTAAACAAAAATAGGCAAGTGAAAACCAAAACCTCCTAATCCAAAGGAGATGAAATGAGAATCAAATTCTCTCAAACCAAATCCAACATTTCCCAACTGTCTCTGCTTCCCTAGGAAACACAAATGAGCTCCAAATCCAAACCCTCTTTGGATCAAGGGAACTTCCATCTCTTTCTCCCCTTTATTAGACTGGTTCCTCACAATCGTAACTGAGTTGAAAAGAAGGAAACAGATTTAAGAAGCATCACAACAGCAATGATCATTTGTAAGTAAAGTTCCCCACTATTAGAATAAATAAAGCTCTAATTAAATGATAGCACAAAAACAGAAACTTAAGTTCAAAGTTTTATAAAAGATATTGGTTTTGGTTTCTTCATTCTGATTGCAGATACAGTTTTTTCCACTGACTTTACTGCTTGTGGGAAGGTATAAACAATCAGATTAAATAAAATTAGAGGCTTCTCTATATTCTAGCTTGTTCTTTATTTGTTCTGTGTTCTGGTTACAAGGTAACATGTTATATGTGCATTTTATTTCCATAGCAAAGGCCTTTGCCTAAGAAAATTTTGAAAAGAATCCCTGAACTGTTATATTTAAATAGTAATTATTCTTAGAATCCAAAGAGAATCTCAAAGAAACTTACATTTTCAAGTATTGAATGTATTTGAATTTATACCTAAGTAGAAAAGTGGCTTGAGAACATTTACATTGTTTTTAAAATAACTTGATCTTGATCCTTATGTAAAAATGCTATGACTTTGTGTCATTATTTGAAATTCTAAGGATTGATATTAGAGACTTATTCAGGCTATAGTCAGGTGATGTCATGTCAATAAATTTTATTTTGGGATTTGAGTATTTTAGAAATATCTAATTAGTTAACTTCTTTAAAAATAATATGATCTAAGCTTCTACTATATTTATAGTACTTAAAGATGTTACATTATTCAGGAAAGTAAGTCTCACTAGAATGCCTTCATTTGTTATGTTGGTAGGTCTTCTTTTTAAGTTTAAAAGTAATAATTAAAATTCTATTTTATAAACTTCTTTGTCTATTTTTAAAATTTATATTCCTTGTCTTTTCCCTCAGTTTTAAGAATATATGTGTAGATACTGAATTTGTTTAGACATTGAACGACTTTGCTGCACACACAATTAATCACATTGGTTATGCATCTAATATTCATAGGCTGCAAAAAATGGTTATTAGAAAATAACTTAAAATGATAACTGGGATCTAAGTATCCTGCCTCCCAGTTCAGTGCTAAAATTATGGGCTTTCTTCATCACGTGCCTTTAAGAAGTTCCACGCTAAAGCCAGTAATCTAAGTAAGAAACAAGCTAAATTGAAAAGATTGCCTATCAAACTAAATCAACATACAGTTAGCTTTTATATTTATAAAAATAAAATCTCCATTTGTAAGGGCACCTTCCTCTCTGCACCTAAAACATTAAAAACTTTCAGGATAAAAAGGACAATGGCTCAAAGTTTATATAACAGACCTTACTTTTTTTGAACTCTAATTTCTGTGTGATAGGATATAAATTTTCTACTTGGTTTCATGTCTTTAGAAGTGAAAATCGAGGCTCACCTCACAACAATTATTTAGGGCAATAAAACCAGGAATCAAGAAATCACTAACGTAAAGACAGGGGAGACAAACTATTTGAAAACTGGCAAATGAAAAATCTTATAAATGTGTAAGATCTGCTTTTGACTTTGTGTCTGTGTGTTGTTCTTTCAAGATTCTTTTCACTAATTCGAAATCTTAAATTAAGCATTAAATAATCATAAAATGTCTAAGTCATTTCTGAAAACACATTTAAGTTAAACAGTTTATAATCAGCTATGATCCAAGATTTGCTTCTTTAAGAAAAAATCATGAAAAGAAGTGAAATTTTTTGATGACTTTTTATTTAAAACTGATACTGGAATTTTCCCACCATGTAATTCACAAATCACAAGGAAGTAAAACTAAGAGAATTTATTGAGAATAAAGGGAAGAGAAAAGTCTCCAAAGCAGAGGAAAGGGGTGGTCTCAAGTGAATTGTCACTTTGTCTCTTTGTCTAGGGGTTATTGGTGGCACACTCTGGTTGGCTCTTTCAAATTAAAATGGCTTGTTTTTATTAGCTCCCTGTTAGCACCAGCAGGCTCGTGGCCTGTTACTATTAACCCTCTGTTCATTCCAGGCTTGTGGCCCATTGTTATTGACTCCCTGTTCACTCCAATGGGCTTTCTTCACCCAGTCCCCTTGGGGGTCTTTCTTTCTGGTATCTCCTATTCAGTGATAGCTATTTACTAATGGTTGTATAGGTCATGTAGCCACTCTGGGGTGGTTGTGAAACTTCTTGCTGAGGAAGAAGTTCTTCTTCCTGGGCCCCATTTCTCTCTCTCTCTGCTCCTATCAAAATGTTGTTGATTGTTTTTGCTCTTTTCCAGAGTCAAAACAAATATAAATAGCAAAGTTTGTCAGATACCTCCAGAATTTTCAAACAAATACATTGCCAGCTCCCTGCTGCCAAAACTACAAACATCTTCCCTCTAGGCCCAGAGACTATTCTGGGAAAAGGAGTCTTGTGAAACTATAAGTGCCAGTTTCAAGGGATGGAATTAGCTCAGATTCTCCAGATCAAGAATGTGTTGTGGTTCAGGCTCTTAGGGTACTCTGTGATCAGTTCCACCAAAACAAAGGTAAGAGTGAAGCCAAATTTGTAAATAAAAAGAAAGATGGGTTTACAAGGAAAGATCAAGATATAGGTTTATAGAGCAAGGTATGTTTGCTGTAGACAAAGAACAGTTCTCTCTTGTCATGACAAAAAAAAAAGTTTTGATAATATTTGAAAATAGTGTGGGGCTCTGTTTCATACCATCTAGGTGGGACCTCCTTGTGGTTCAAATGTTACCATAGAACATCTTAGATGGACAGTTAACCACACTGTAATTAGCTCTAAGTCGCTTTCTGAATCCTATTGATACAAGGCTCCCCCATTCAGAGCTGGTCAACACCCCTTCCTCCATATTCTAGGCCTGCGTGAGCTAAGAAATCTGTCTCATTACAGAACCCATTTCTAGGTACAAACAGGCCCTTTCCTGGTCACATTCTCGGGGCTCAAGAAAGGTCATGAAAAAAGCAGCCTGATTGTTATCTCATCTGGGTAGCTCCTCCTGGGGTAGGGAACATACCCCTAATTCTCACCTGAGGCAAAGACTGCAAGAACAGTATTCCTCTATCAGTTTTAAAACTATTTTCTGCCTACAGGCCCCTGACCAATTATAGAATGTTCCCAAGAAACATTCTTAAATTCCCCCTGCCCACAGGATAAGAAAAGAAATATATAAACCCCTAGACAGGAGGCCCACATGAGTTTCTCACTTTCTCATCTGTCAGAGAGTCTTTTCCCCTCTCTTTTGCTTATCTGTCTATCAATAAACTCTGTCCTATGAGTATGGTTCATGAATTCATTCTTGAAGCTTGAAATCAAGAACTTGGCAAAGAGTGAAATTCCAGCTATACTATTGTGCCTGGATTACCTGACCTGGGGGTCATTCCTCCTTCCCACAGGTGTGGTAATCAGTTGCTAGAAATAAGATTAAGGTGGGGCATCTTTCCATTGAGGGGTTTAAAAACTTCCCAACAATCTTCAGAAAAATTCTGTCTAAATATTTTAGGGATATAGCTTAGGCAAGGGAATGATGGCATGATATGTTGACAATATCCTGATAACCAGTGGGACTGAAGCTGAATCAGGCAACATGCTATAGTTGTATTCAATTTACTGGCTGACAAAAGATATAAAGCATCCTTAGAAAAAGTTCACATTTTTCTTCCTACTGTCAAACACTTGGGATTCGCATTGTCTATTATTGGAACTAGGAACCTCTTTTCAGATTGGAGAAAAGCAGTAAATTGAATAGCAGGCCCTCACACCCACAAATGGTTGTGAAGATTCTTGGGCATTTCCAGATCCTTGGGTATTGATTGATTTTGCTGGATTTAGATTCCAAAGTTGAGGCTAATAGCAATAACACTCTATAAAGCCTAATAAAGAGACAAACCTAATCTGGAAATCCCGTTAGGTCCCTTTCTGGACCTAATCTGAAATCCCTTATGTTTTTGTTACTCTTCAGTAAGTCCTTGGTCTCAGAAATTCAAAGAATGAACCCATGGACCACAGATCAGGGTAAGATAGGACTTATTATACATAAAGGAAAACAGAAGGAGCAAAAAGCACCAGAGCTTCTGGTAAAGGGGAAAACCAAGTCAGAAGTCTCCCACGTGGGTCCGTTGTCTCGGGGTATATATAGTATTAGGACTTTATAGTTTTTGCCTCAGGGAAGAAATTAGGGTGTGTGCTCCCTACTCAAGGTGGAACCACCCAAAACATTTTCAGGCTGCTTTTTTCATGACCCTGCTAGAGCCCAGAGGGTGTGGCCTGGAAAGGAAAGCCTATTTGTGCTTAGAGATGGGGGTCTGATTTCTGAGATCCCCTGGGCCTATAGAATGGGGGTCCCTGTCCAGCCCTGAGTGGGGGAACTTGTATTAGTTTCAATAGTGATGATAACCATAAACCTTAAAGTGACATGATTATTGTCAGAGAAATGAACAATAAACTTAAAAATCAAGACTTTCTCAAAGCAAATTTCTAGGATGGAAGAATGTCTATAGAAAGAGAAATATCAATCTGGAAGAAGAAATAAAGAACAGGACATTAAGAAAAATTATCAAAACATTTTATGCATAACTCTGCATGGATTTGGAGGTTCTTCTCTAATGTGAGGTATGGAAGGAAGTAAGAGAGGAAGAGAATCAAAGTTGATGATAAGAATGTTTGAGAAGCTGGCTAGTTTCTCCTCTCTTAAAATTTGTATTGGAATTTTGCTTAGTTTAATGTGTGTGTCTGCTTTTGTGTGATTTCTGCTTGGATAACAATAATGTTAACATTTTCTTTTAGATGGTCCACCCCTAGAGCATGCTGGGATGTTTGGAAGTCCCACAGAGTGAGGACCTCTTATGGTTCCCTTCAATTATGTTCCTTCTTTTTTGTTTTTTTCTTTTCCAACCTGTTTTGGATTGTAGAACCTTGAATTGAAAACTTGACATTACCAATTCAAATTCTAAACTGAGCTTTTTAATGCTAAATACTTGTGGATGTCATTTGAGAAGATTGTCAACTTAAACAATGTAGATTTTTCTTACATAAAGCATTGCTCAGTTAAGATCTGAGCCATGATATTCATCTCATGCTTATGCATACAATCCAGGACCAGCAAAACATTTTGTAAATTCAGCCTTTAGTTATCTCTTACCCATTAAGAAGAAGAAAAGCAAACATTTCCCCCTACCCAACACTTTTATTCATGCCTAAAGCTAAGCAAGGAGAAAGGGAAAAGGGTTTTAGAATTACAAATAGAACCTTAAAAAAGTAGAAACTTGCTAATTTCATTTATGAAAGCATTGCCTAACTTCTATTTTCTCTCTCAGCTGTTATTCAAATCTCTGTCCCTAGCCAAAGAGAAAGAGAATAATCCAACCAGGAATTTAGTAAATTTTCTCTTAGGGAGCAAACATAAATGCTGCATATTTGAATATGCAAATTTAAGAGACCACCATTGCCAAAAAATGAAAAATGTTACATGTGTAGCCCTAGGAAGTTTGCATACCTGACAAAGAGTTAAGTACTGCTCACTTATACAACTCAAACTGTTTACCTAAGAAGGGACTGAAAAATGAGTGAAATTTTAGAGGCCTAGATTCTGCAGCATTCCTTTAAAAGACTACAATTTCCTCTCATTTAAAGGGTTTTTTTTTTTTTAATGGTAATCTCAGATTATTTTCACCCTGAAAATTCTAAAATATCTTGTTAGCATATTTAATATGTTTGCATCTATATGAAAGATATATCTTGCCATGATTGTTTCACAATCTATGGAAAATATTCAACCCCATTCCCTGCCTATACAGTCACCATGCTATATCTTTTGTAGTTTACTCCTTTTAAACAGAGCCAATGAGTTTAACAAAAAGCTTTCTCATCAAGTGATACATATTTTTAGGCACTCCAGATTCCTCTATTTGGCTACTAATTAAGACTTTTTCTCTTTGTTTTATTTTATATTTAATTATTTATTTATTGTTATTAATTTAATTTTTTTTTGATAAGGCTCAATCACCTAGTATTTGGAGGCTTGAGAAATTGAAAATTAGTTTCACTTTTGGATTTTAATAATTTGGGCAGATTGTCAATATCAATTTCCAGCCTACATGACTCTTCTGCACCACTCTGGAAATTACGTCAAAACTGTCCGTGATCAAGGAAATGCCATGAAGGATATCTGTAACAGTATGATCAAAATATTTCTGAATGTATATGAATCGTGCCCTGTGATTGCACCAATGTACATAATTATGATTCAATAAAATTATTAAAAAATAAATAAATAAATAAATTCCCAACCTGAGAAGGTGGTGGGAGGAGGGCACTAAGTTACATAATCTCCAAGGACACTGTCAACTCTAAGACTCATGATTCTAAAAAGAAAAGTGGACTTATTCATCTAGATGGAACTGTTAATACTTCCCTGTGACACTAGTATTATTTTCAAGTATAAATTTCTATCTTTATGCTTTTCTTCACTGGAACCAAAATAAAATTTTAAAATTATATTATAATACTAGTAATATTAATTATTAAGGAAATTTTCCACCCTATAAAGAACTTTTTATGACTTAAAATTTGTCTTCCTGAATTGGTGCTATGCTGTATCAACAACTTCCCTTGGGGTCCATGGGCACACTGAGGGAGGGCATAGTAACTGTGGTCCTTTTTAGTAGCAACTTTGAAGAATGAACTCCATAATTCATAGTAGCCTTTGATAATCCATGAATGACTGTCATATCTATACTTGCATAAATGTTCTAAATGTTATTTTTAACTTTTGTATCTGCAGGTAGAAATTTCTATAAATATTTTAACCACTGTATGAAACAGTACTTCTATCTGAGCTAACATTACTTTCTTAGGTATGAAATACATAAAATTAATTTTGTAGGGAATTCTAAATGAGGCTTTTTTCCCTCCTTTTGCAAGGTGAAGATTGCTCCACCTCTTATAATAGTCTCATCATGTAGTTTTGATGGTTGCTTCTAACTTTTTTGAATCCCACTAGATTTTGTAGATACAAATGTAACAACAAAATCTATGATGGATAAATACTGTAAATTTGCTATAAATTAAACATAAAGAGTAACAGCCTTACTGACAGCTCCCAGAATTTACTTAACCTCTTTAATTGCAAAGGATTATATAAATTAAGAAACCTACAATGACTCTAGATTTTTTTTTTGCAGGCTCCTACGATCGTGCCCTAAAGCTAGAAGGACTTGGGAGATTATAGGCAAATTCTTCTTTTACACAGAGAAGTGAGATTATTTGCCCAAGTGGCAGAGCCCAAGAATAGAAGCCAGAGCTTTTGACTCAGAGCTAAATGTTATTTCAATCATATCCCTCTGACTGCTTTATCAAAGATGGTGAACCTATGTTTGATTGCTTTTCTCTACTGTATGACAGTTTACTTGACTATGCAAAAATTTAATGTGCCACTTTTTTGCCTCTACTCATAGCTTAATGAGTTCTTTCAACAACTTATCCCTAGAAGTTTAACATGGGCAAGTTACTTAGCCTCTCTAACCTTTATTTCCCTATCTGTAACATGGAAATAATAATACAAGCCTACCTTAAGAGTGTGTTGTGAGAATTAAATGAGATGACATGTTTATCACTGTCATATCTCTGGCATGCAGCATGAACTCTTTAAATTGTTGTCGTTCATTATACCATAATTATTATAAGATGACCTTAAACATTGCAAAGAAACAATTCTCTCTAAGAAATATTCACTTGGGAAGCTGGAAAGCAAAAACAGATTTCATACATAATGTTTCTGTAGGCACTGGCTTAGGGTTACTGTGTGCTGCCGGTTTGAATTAGAGGGAGTATCAATCACAAGTACATGTTATTTGGATGTGTGAAAATTTCTAAAAATGTTGTTTGGCGAGCCTTATTTAAAACAGCATGAACTTACTCAATTTGAAAACATCCATGCACATGAAATAGCTGAGTTACAATGCCCTTTTAATAATAGATTGTAAAGGGGGGAAAGTTGAAGTTCAAACAACCATATACATGTAACCCTCTCTAAGTAACACTGGAGTTACTAGGTAACCAGATAGCACTGGGTGAAAATGAATTCAATTGTTTGAACTGAAGCTTCCCAAAATGCACCTGGGGTTAGTTTAGTCCTGGTGATGGCTAATCTTATGAATGATTCCACATCACTTGTATTTACAAAGTTAGTAAGACTGGCCACAGAATGGCTCTCTCCTTTCAAGGGCCTTGAATACAGGAAGAGGGTCCAGAAAAGAACTTTGGCGAAAGCATCAGAAGTCTGCCATATCTAATTTGGAAATTAAAAGCTTAAACTAGGGACAAAAATCATTTTCTGATATCCCATTTGAGCATAATCTCTGAAGAGCAAGTATAAAGATTGCCAAGAAGGAAGACTGAATGAGAAAGGACAACAACTTTATTTAGACAAACATTAGTGTGACATTATTTAAAGATTAAACAAGAAAAACAAATAGCTAGTCAAAGGAGAATTCTGTCATCTTTCTGTCAACTGTTTTAACCTTATATTCAATTAATTTATGAATTTTAATCTCCATATGTTCTTTTAGTAAACTGTACTAAAGCAGAGCATGTTTCAACCTTGACTTTGTACCTCTTCTTGAAATAGAGTAGTTAAGACCTTCAGAGGCAGGCAAGCCTGGCTTTGAAGTCTACCTCTGCGACTTACTAGGAACCATAAATAAACTACTTGAGCTTTCTACACTCCCATTTCTGTGTATCTAAAAATGGATATTGCCATATGTCCAAGTATTGATATAACAGCAATTGCAAGCAAGGACCTCATACATTGCCTGGCATCTGTATGCTCAGTCCATCTAATTTCCTAATCCATCTTAGAATCTAAGTCCATGTTTTACTGTTATAATGTGCACTTGATTCTTTACCATTCTTGGTAAAAGTGGTTATCTCTGATAGTTATTCTCAAGCAATTGGAGGGATAGAAAAATACTCCTTTGGTGGTAAGGAGCTAGCTGGGAAAAAGAGACAGAATATATCGTTTGAAAATAAAAAGCCTCTGATCTCTGCTTCTCATAGATTTCGAATGGGAAAAGTGGAGGAGTGTGCCTTCCAACATCAACCTTCAGTTGAGAAATACTAGAATTCCTAATGACAGAGACCTTTCATTTTCATCACATGCATTTCTCACAAGGCCTAGCATATATGAAGAAAGTCAACAAATCAATTTGAGTTAATTTTTTTCTGTTTAGTAATAAAATGTGATTCATAATCAAGCTGGATCAGTACCTTAAAAATGTTATTTTTTGGAATCAATGCACAATTAAAACAAATTTCCCATTAATTCCTTTGACCTTTATAATTTTAGTTACATAAACCCATGAAAGAAGTTTATTCTTACCTATTATATAATGCAAATCACTTTATCTCAGTGATGAGTATAAACAATGAGTACATTACAGTTATCAAAGATCAGAGCCATACAGAGCTACAGACAAGAAATTAGAAGCAGAAAGAAAATAATGTTTAAAAGGTAATGGTGAGACTGGTCAACATGGTGCAATAAATTTACACTATTATAGGCCTACTCTGTTCTAAGCATGTGGAAATTAGAGTCAAAACATAAAATAGAAAAAGCAAAATTTTATAGTTTGACTCCCTGAACAACATAAACATCTCTACGGACTAGAAATGTGTTAGAATCACAAGCAGAGAATAGGTCTAAAGCCAGGGGGCCTGCAAGGCTCCAGTCCAGAAGCTAGTACTGACTGCTGGCATTCTGCTTCTACTGAATAAGAGAATATAAAATTGCTTCACTAGAGATAAGAGGACCTAAACCAGGTTAATTTTGTGAAGCCAAACAAGGAGGCTGGACTCATGAGAGGAGGCTCAAAACAAAACAAACAAACAAAAATCATACCAAGAGGTAGTTTTATAAAAACTTTGAGTCTGTGAGAAGAAACAGACAAAAATATGGCTCAGAACCAGGCACTGAATCAAGCTACCTGCTAGTCTGATAATAGATTATGTGATATTCAATATGACCATTAGTAAGGGTGACTGATATAACATACTAAATTCCTGATTCTGAACTGGAAGTCTTGGAAGCTGGATTAAAGTAATCATAAAACCTCTTGAAAAAGAATAGTAAGCTCAAAGAAAGAGAAAATAATACAATAAAAAATAAATTTAAAAATATCCTACTCAAAATGAGCCAGCAAATCAAAATTCCAAAACATATGCAAAAGTATAATGCTAAAATTGTCAACAAGAATCACAGCACATCAATACAAAAGTCAACGAAACACAAAGGAAGACAGAGGAGAGGAAAGATAGACAAAAGTGTTATAAGACTGGCAAAAAACAACTAAGAAAATGGCAGTAATAAATTCTTCCCTTACCAATAATTACATTAAACATAAATGAATTAAACTCCCCATCAAAAGTCACAGAGTAGTTGAATGGATTAAAAAAAAATAGAACTAAGACCCAACTACATGTTGTATACAAGAAACTCACTTTAGATTTAGTGACAACAGGTTGAAAGTAAAGGGATAGAAAAAGATTGTCCATGCAAATGGCAACCAAAGCAAGCATGGGTTGTTATTACATCAGACAAAATAGACTTTAAGTCTAAAACTATCATAAGAGGAAAGAAGGACATACATAACAATAAGAATATCAATCCACCAGGAAGATGTAAGAATTATATATATTCATGTACCTAACATCAGAGTACCTAAAATATACAAAGCAAATATTTACAGAACTTATGGGAGAAAAACAGCATTACAATAATAGTAGGAAATTTCAATATCCCACTTTTAGGAATGGCTAGAACATTAAGATAGATCAATAAGGAAACGGAGGATTTGAATAACACTATCAACTGCATAGACCTAACAGATATATATATATAGAACATTCCATCTAGCACCAGAAAAATACACATTTTTATCAAGTGCACATAGATCTTTCTCTAGGATGGATAACATGCTAACTCAGGAAATAATTCTTACCAAATTTAAATAGACTGAAATCATACTAAGTATGTTTTCTGACCATAATGGAATGAAACTAGAAATCAATCACAAAAGAAAAACTAAAAATCTAACAGAGCTGTACACTTTTTTACTTCAGGTTAATTTAAGGGACAAAAAAAAAAATAGGTTACAATGTTTGCATTTGTTAGATAGAGTCCCTCTTATAATTGTGTCCCACCCCCAAGATGTGTGTCATACACCCTGACATTGTGCCCATTCAGTGGGAACCCAACAATCCCCCCTCCTGTTTTCCCCCCAGCTTGAATTGATTTGAGTTTTTCTCTTCTGTGGGCATGTATTAGAACATCTACTGGCTTCATATTAGTATTGAATACATTGGATACTTGCTTTTCCATTCTTGTGATGCTTTACTTACAAGTATGTGTTTCAAGTCCATCCAGGTTAATACAAAAGATATAAACTCTATGGCTGAAAAGTATTCCATGGTATGCATATACCACAGTTTGTTAATCTATTCCTGGATTGATGGGCATTTAGGCTTCTTCCACATCTTGGCAATTGTAAGAGGTGCAATGAATAATCTAATAAAAATGTCTTTATGATAAAATGAGTTTCTTTCTTCTAGGTAGATACCTAGTAATTGGGATTGTAGGATCAAATGGGAGGTCTAATTTGAGTCCTTTGAGGATTCTCCACACTTCTTTCCTAGAGGATGTTTTAGTTTGCAGTCCAACCAGCAGTGTAAAAGTGTTCTTTTCTCTCCACATCCACTCCAGCATCTGCAGCTTTGAGACTTTGTGATGTGGGATACTCTCACTGGGGTTAGGTGATATCTAAGGATGATTTTAATTTGCATTTCTCTGATGATCAGGGACAATGAGCATTTTTTCAAATACTTGTTAGCCATTCATCTGTCTTCTTCTTCTTTTTGAGATAGAGTCTCACTATGTGACCCTGTGTAGAGTGCAGTGGCGTGGCATCCATCGCAGCTTACAGCAACCTCAAACTCTTGGGTTTAAGTGAGTCTCTTGCCTCAGCCTCCCCAGTAGCTAGGACTTACAGGAGTCTGCCACAATGTCCAGCTATTTTTTTCTTTTGTTGTTGTTGTTTGGCAGGCCTGGGCCAGGTTTGAACCCAGCAGCCCTGGTGTATGTGCCTCATGCCCTAGCTGCCGAGCTACAGGCTCCGAGCATCATCTGTCTTCTTTGGAGAAGATTCAGTTCATGTCTCTTGCCCAGTGGTAGATGGACTTGTTTGCTTCTCTTTTGCTGATTAATTTGAGTTCTCTGTAGATTCTAGTTATGAACCTTTTGTCATATTCATACCATGCAAATATCGTTTCTCATTCTGAAGGTTGTCTTTTTGTTTTAATTGTTCTGTCCTTAGCTGTGCAGAAGCTTTCCAGTTTAATTAAGTCCCATTTGTTTACTTTTGTTGTTGTTGCAATTGCTGCTGAAGTCTTCTTCATAAAATCTTTCCCAGTCTGACATTATCCAGACTTTTTTCTAAGATTTAAAAAAAAATTCATGTTTTAGATTTAAATATTTTATCCATCTTGAGTCAATTTTTGTTAAGTGGTGAAAGGTGTGGGTCCAGTTGCAGTCTTTTACATGTGGTTATTCAGTTCTTCCAGTACATTTGTTGAATAGGGATTCTTTCCCCCTCTGTGTGCTTTTGTTAGGTTTATCAAAGATCAGATGGTGATCTGATATCATCTCTTGGTTTTCTCATCTGTTCCATATGTCCAGGTCTCTATTTTGGTGCCTATACCATGCTATTTTGATCACTATGGACTTATAATTTGAAGTCTGGTAGAGTGATACCTCCACCTCTGGTTTTATTACTAATAATTGCCTTGGGGGTGGCACCTGATGCTCAGGGGTAGGGCACCAGCACTCAGAGGGTAGCAGGTTCAAACGTGGCCCCAGGCAAATGGCAACAAAAAATAGCCGGGCGTTGTGGTTGGTGCCTGTAATCCCAGCTACTAGGGAGGCTGAGGCAAGAGAATCACCTAAGCCCAGGAGCTGGAAGTTGCTGTGAGCTGTGTGATGCCACGGCACTCTACTGAGGGCAATAAAGTGAGACTCTGTCTCTATAAAACAAACAAACAAACAAACAAACAGAATTGCCTTGGCTATACAGGTTTTTTTCTAGTTCCATACAAAGTGAAATACTTTTTTCCCCTGTTCTTCAAAGTATGATGTTGGCATTTTAATGGAATTACAATGAATCTGTAGATGTCTATGAGTAGAATAGACACTTTAACAATATTGATTCTTCCCAGCCAAAGGCATGGTATGTTCTTCCATTTGTTAACATTTTCTGCTATTTCCTTTCTTAGAGATTCATAATTCTCTTTGTAGAGATCCTTCACCTCTTTTGCTAGGTATATTCTTAAGTATTTCATTTTCTTTGAGCTACTGTGAAGGAAATTGTGTCCTTGATTTGCTTCTCAACTTGGCTGTTATTGGTGTACATGAAGGTTACTGATTTGTGAACATTAATTTATACCAAGATGTTACTGTATTTTTGACCATTTCTAGTAGTTTTGTGTTTGAGTCTCTGGGTTTTTCTAAGTATAAGATAATATCACCAGCAAAGAGTGAGAGTTTGACCTCCTCTTTCCTCATTTGGATGCCCTTTATATCTTTCTCATGACTGATTGCTTTGGCTAGAATTTCCAGAACTATGTTGAATAGTAGTTGTGATAGAGGTTCCATTGTCTGGTTCCAGTTCTAAATGGAAAAGCTTTAGTTTGGTTTTAACCAGAAATGTGCCACCTGTGCCTATTTTCTTGTGTTCTTGTTAGAAAAAGATGCTGAATTTTATCAAATGCTTTTTGTGCATCTATTGAGAGGATAATATAGTCTTTGTATTTGATTCTATTGATATGGAAAATTATATTTATGTATTTGCATATGTTAAACCAGCATTGTATCCCAGGGATGAAGCTCACTTGATTGTAATGGATAATTTTTTAAATGTGTAGCTGCAATCTATTAGTCAAGATTTTATTGAATATTTTTACATTGATATTCATCAGTGAAATTGGTCTGTAGTTACTCTTTTTCATTTGAGCCCTTTCCTGGTTTTTGAATTAAAGAGATATTGACTTCATCGAATGTGTTGGGGAAGGTTCCAGTTCTGTCCTTCTCAAGTCTTGGAATAGGTACTGCAGTATAGGTATAAGATCATCTTTGAAGGTTTAATAGAATTCTGGAGTGAAGGTATCTGGTCCAGAGATTTTTTTTTTTTGTTGGAAGATCTTTTGTTTTTTCAATCTCAGTGCTTGATATTGGGTATGTTCAAAAAATCTATTTTTTCCTGGTTAAGTCTAGGGAGATGGTGTGATAACAAGTATTAGCCCATTTCCTCCACATTATCAAATTTCTGGACATAGAGTTTTTTATAGTAGTCAGAAATTATAAATTGTATCTCTGTGGTATCAGTTGTTATTTCTCCCTTTTCATTTCTGATTGATGTTATTAAAGATTTTTACTTTTTCATTTCTAGTTAATCTGGTCAATTGTTTATGAATTTTATTTATTTTCTCAAAGAACCAACTTTTTGTTTCATTAATTTTCTGAATGATTCTTTTCAATTTCATTTATTTATTTATTCATTTATTTATTTTTTGGAGACAGAATCTCACTTTGTCACCCTCGGTAGAGTGCAATAGCATCATAGCTCACAGAAACCTCAAACTCTCGGGCTCAAGCAGTTCTCTTGCCTCAGCCTTTACAAGGTGGGGACTAAAGTCACCCACCACAATGCCTGGCTATTTTTTAGAGACAGTGTCTTGTTCTTGCTTGGGCTATTCTCAAACTCTTGAGCTCAGGCAATCCACTTGTCTTGGCCTCTCAGAGTGCTGGGATTACAGGTGTGAGCCAGCATGCCCAGCCCCCTCCCCCAAATTCCATTTACTTCTAATTTAATTTTGTTTTTTTTTTTTTCTTCTGACTTTGGGATTAGATTGCTCTTCTTTTTCCATTTCTTTAAGATGATTCATTAGGTTGTTGATGTGTTCTCTTTTTGTTTTTCAGATGTAGGCCTCTAATGTGATAAATTTTCCCCTTAGGACTGCTTTTGCAGTATCCCACAGACTTTGGTGGCTTGTGTCTTCAATGTTGCTATGTTGGAGGAGTTGATGATTTCCTCCTTTATTTATTCCTTGACCCAACTGTCATTCAGCATAAGGTTGTTTAGTTTCCATGCCTTTGTATGGGGATGAAAATTTTTGTTGAAATTGAATTCTACCTTTATTGCCTTGTGGTCTGAAAAGATACAAAGTATAATTGAAATTCTTTTGATTTTGTTGAGATTTGTTTTGTGTCCTAGGATATGATCTATTTTGTAGAATGTTCCATGGGCTGATGAGAAGAACATATATTTCTTAGCTTTGGGATGGAGTGCTTTGTATATGTCTATTAAATCCAATTGTTCTAGTGTTATGTTTAAGTCCCTTGTATCTTTGTTTAGTTTCTATTCAAAGGATCTGTCCAATTCTATAAGAGGGATGTTAAAGTCCACAGCTATCATGGTGTCATTTTATACAAAAGATATCTGCAAATATTTACTGCAGCACAATTCACAATTGCAAAGATATGGAATCAAGTGTCAAGTGACATTAACTGAGGAGTAGATAAAGAAAATGTGGTATAAGAAATAAATTAATGGGACATGATTTAGCTAAAAAGCTTCTGCACAGCTAAGGACACAATAACTAAAGTTAACAGACAACCTTCAGAATGAAGGTTATACCATATTTAGATGGTATGAATATGACAAAGGTTTTTTTTTTTTTCCTTTTCTTAAAATTAGGTCATGACAAAGGGTTTTATAACTAGAATCTACAGATAACTCAAATTAATCAATAAGAAAAGAGCAAACATTCCCATTTATAAGAAGAGACATGAACAGAACCTTCTCTGAAGAATATAGACAAATAGACAACAAACAACATGAAAAATTGCTCATTGTTCCTAATCATCAAAGAATTGCAAATCAAAACCATCCTTAGATATCACCCAACCCCAGAGAATATAGCCCACATCACAAAGTCCCCAAAGTGCAGATGTGGAGAGAAAAGAACACTTTTATACTGTTGGTGGGAGTGCAAACAAATATAACCTCTATGGAAAGAAGTATGAAGAATCCTCGAAGAGCTAGAAAGTAAACCTTCTATTTGATTCCACAATCCCATTACTAGGTATCTACCCAGAAGAAAAGAAGTCATTTTACCATAAGGACATTTTCACTAGAATGTTCATAGAATCTCAATTCACAATCACTAAGACATGCAATCAATCAACTGGCCATCAGCTCATGAATGTATTAATAAACTGTGGTATATATATACCATAGAATAACTTTCAGCCATAAAAAAATGGAGATTTTACATCTTTTGTATTATCTAGTATGGAGTTGAAGAAGAACATTCTCTTCAGTAAAGTATCACAAGAATGGAAAAGGAAGTATCCAACGTATCCAATACTTATATGATACCAATAGATATATGCCCACAGGAGAGAAAAACACAGTTAAATTCAAGGGGGGCAGGGGAGGAGGAGAAAAAGGGAGGGTGATTATTAAATGCCCATCTAACATGCACAATGAAAGGATGGAGACTTTATAGGTTTTATGTTTATCTGAATGGAACTGAAACACATTCTTTTTAGTAAAGTATCTCAGGAATGGGAAAAAAAGTATCCAATGTACTCAATACTATTATAAAACCAATATTTCATCATCTACACATCCATATGAATGATAAAACACAACTATAGTTCAGAAATAAGGAGGAGAAAGAAGGGAGAGGGGAAGGTACAGGGGAGGGCAGGAAGAGGGAGAGTATTGGTGGGACCTCACCTATTGTGCACATTGCAATGAGACAATTCAAAACTACTAGGCATATAATATATGTGTCTTACCACAACAAAGTAGTGAGATGATGGTTATGTCAATCAGTCTAATTTAAACATTCTACTTTGTATATCAAATCAGCACATTGTACCCTATAATTGTACACAGTTACGATTTAATTTAAAAAATGAAGAGCCAATTCCATCATGAAAAAGAAGAACAAATGTGGAGGCATAACACTTTATGAGTTCAAAATGCATTCCAAAGCTACAGTAATCAAAACATTATGGTACTGACCTTAAAGATAGAATAATAGAAGAATACTATTATGCATTATTTAACAATGGGGATACATTCTGAAAAATACTTCATTAGGCAGTTTCACCATTGTGTGAACATCATAGAATGTACTTATCAAACCTGGATGATATAGCCTACTTCATTATATAGCTCCATTATAATATTATGAATCCACTGGCATAACAGTTGCTAGTCATTGACTGAAATGTTATTATGTGGTTCATGACATACACACACACACACACAATATACAAAATATGTATACACATGTTCAGGACACTTACAGGTATGTTCTTAGTCAAATATATTTGGAAAATGCTGTACTAATATATCTCACTCTAGAGAAACCTGTTTGACCTAATTTTACACATCATTTCTCAGATATTTTATCTGCACATTCACAAAGGACTTATCAAACAACTATGTGCCAGCCTCCACACAATGTTCTGGGGATACATCAATGAACTAGACAGACTGGACCTCTGCTCTTCTGAACATACTTTTCAGTTGGAGAACTGGTGATGTACAAGTGAACAAAAATAACTCCAGATAGTGACACATGCTTTGAAAAAATAAAATCAAATGATGTGATAGTCAGTGGTAGAGGGCTCTATGACCATAAAAAGGCCTTTCAAAAAAAATAGGTTGAGTTGAAACTTGAATGGTAAGTAAGATTGGCCACATAAAGAACTGGGAGAAGAACTCTAGCCAAAGGGAGTGAATGAGTTTGAATGCTCCTGTCTTTTTTCAGAAGTGGAGCTGCAGAGCCCCACCTACAAAATACATGAGGTATCAGATATACTGATTTCATCTGAATTTTGGAATAGAAGATGGAAATGTTTATTTTAAAAATTAAAGAAATAATAAAATGCTCACAAATATCCATCTGGCAATGCCAATAATAATTCTCTTTCAAGTGGTAAAATGCAGCAAATTAGATCTAGAAGTCCCAAGAAAAGATTCAATATGGTAAACTGCAATGTGATTTTCTGGGATTAATTTTCTAATTATATAGAGTCATCAAATAATTTTGTTTTAAAAAATGAATGTAATTCAAGCATCAAATTGTCATAGAAGTCTTATGGGGGGGGAATCAAAAGGGAAAGATCGTATTTTGAAAAATACCTATTTAGCAGGGAAAATTTATGAAGGGATGAAAGCTGAAGATGAGATCAAATGGAAGAAAAGTTGGGGGATACTAAGCAGAGATGTATCTTTTCAGAAAGTTAATTGGAAGTTAATGGAAAACAGCCTGGATATGAGCAGTCAGTGACACTGGGAGCATCACAGGCCAGCATGACCCAGGATTCTGCAATACGTGACACGAGCAGCAGCTGCTAAAGGCAGTCACCTGGAAGTCACTGGGCTGACTCCAATCACACTGTCACCAGGGCTGGGCAGAGAGCCAGCTCAGGGGAATCTGAAAGGAAACCAACAGTGTGGAGACCTTCTTCCAGAAGAGGACATGGTTTTGGAGGAAGAAAGAAGCCAGTTAACAGAGAATTCACACTGGGAAAATATGATCAAATGAGAGAAGTGAACAAGTTAATGAGGGTCATGCTTTAGTAAGAAATGGAATGTGGTATCTTTACAACAGATTGTCTTACAGAACTGTATTCTAAGTTCTTCCAATCTCAAATCTAACTTGAAAGGGGTGGTAAATTGGATATGGGTACAAAAAATAACTATGCTGCTGGGTACTCTTTCATCTTGAGAAAAAACATGCTCAGTCAAATCTTTAATGGGAGTATTCTGTTTAAATCAATTTCCCCAATTAGATTGATTAGATTTTTAAAATACAGTTGTCAATCTCTTTTAAAGATATCAGCTAAGATCAATGGAAGAGAACAGACAGCTCTGAAGCATATCTGTATCTGTGTACGAAAGAACTAAGTATATTATAAAAGATGTACCATAATGCCAATACTATCTATATTGTGAAATATCCACAATGCAAAGTCAAAATGAAATAAACCTTAGTCGTATACAGTAGAACCTTCATAGTTGACCACTACCCTACACTGACAACCTCCTTAAGTTGATCTAATTTTCATTGACCAGACATGCACCACATGTACGTATCAGTACAGTAGACGTAGTTCCTTATGTTGATCAGTTTGTTATAGTCCCTTGGGTGGTCAACTTACACTTGTTCTACTGTATTTGCTTCCAACATCCTTATGCATATCTGCAGGCCCACTTTGGAGGACCACTGTGCTCTCTGGGTCCCCACTGACCCTGGTTGTACTACACGCATGACCTCCAGGAATGCAAGAACCATGGTTGTTTTGCTCATCATTCAATTTTCACACCTTAGACTGCTCAAGAAGCATTAGCTCCCTGAACTCTTTCCTTCCCAGGAGGCTGACATTGGACACAGGATATATAAGCTTCTCTTTAAGCAATCTAATTCTGTAACCTCTGGGGACATGGAAAAGAACTTCACCTAAGACAGGATCACAAGCACTGGGTATAAAGTGAGTCCTTTAGCCTAAGCTACTGCTGAAGGTAAAGGGGAATGCTTTACACACTCTAGGAAATGCAATTCAAGGTATTTCCCACTACCCAGGCCACTGGAAGAACTTTTAGAGTTGAAAGGAATAAATACGCGAACACTGTAACCTTTTAGAAATACAACATTTAAAAAGAGTACACTGCCAAGCTGCTCAAATATTCTAAAACAAAAAGCAGCTTGACATTTTTCAAACAAATATTTAAAACTTAGGTCCACATGTGCACTGGAAATTAATGCCATTTGTTCAACAATAATAGACTGGATTCATATCTACTCTCATACAGTGGATTATATTTGCTGATTTCATTAAACCTGCAAAAGGTTACAGCTGGTTGACATATGAAAAAAAAAACTCCACATCTCTAGACAGGGAATTTTGTACACATTTTTATTGTTTTTAACAAAACTACTTTTCAGAAAGAAGTGATAATGCATAGGACTCTGTCCCTTACAATCATGTATTATATATTCAAAATTTTCTTATATCAGGATATACTAACAAAGTAACAGAAGCAGGTGATCATGAACAAATAGACTGAGCACAGGAGAGATGCCTCTGGGAACTCCAGGAACTGCCTGGAGGGGACGTTGTAGGAAGCCCTGGAGCCCTGCAGCTCTATAAGCCAGGTTTTCAGGGTACAAAACTAGGCAGGAATCATAATGAGACTATCTTTGCACTCTGAGCTGGAAGGCCAGGGGCCATTGTAATCATAGGAAGGACTCTGGACTTCAGAACTATATAATGTCAATTGTCTTACTTCTTCTTTTAGAACACTAAAAATAAAATAAAACATTAAACCTAAAAAGAGATCCTTCCAGGATTAATAGAAGGTCTGTGTTATTCCAAAGAGAATGAAGCTAGCCTTTAAATATGTTTTATAAAGTACTGGAATCAGGAAATAACTTCTTGACCATGCCAGAAAGCATATTATGATCAATGTGTGTTAAATTAGGGCTTCCATAATCATGACAGTAATTTTTGCAGTAAAATCTTTAACAGCTACTAATGTACAAAACTTTCCAGCCTAAAAGGTTTAGTAACACAAATAACTATTACATTGTCAAATCCTGAGTGACAATAAAAGTCCTGGAATTAACCCCAGTACACATTAGAGGCTACAGCTACTGTACCTAGATAGATAAATACACTCACACACACACACACACACACACACACACACACACACATTTATACTTTGAACTTCAGAGGAAAAACAGCTACAATACTTTTCACAGCTGCTTGTGTTGTGTCTCAGCAATGTCTTTCACGTATTTATTTCCATACTCTTTTGAAAATGGAGGTTATCAAAATTTCTAGTTTCTTCAATGACTGATTTCATTTCAACTTACACAAACCAAAAGGGCCAGGCTGCTATTTTCTTGCTGTGCAACATTACGCAAGTTACTTAACTCTGCTGTGCCTTGGTTTCTTATGTGTAGAAGGAGGATAACAATAATACTTAAAGTACTGGTTATTATGAGAACTAGTAGAACATATACAAATCATCTGGAACAAGGCCTGATTCGTGGCAGTCATTTATAAATGATCTGTATTATTTTTATTATTTCAGTGGTGTATATAGACAGTATGAAAATATATTCCACCAACATATAGGGAATTAATATGTAGGATTTTTATAATGTAAACAATTATTTAGTACATATATACACACGTCTACCTCAGGGCTGTCTGTTCTGTTCCATTGATCTCATGCGATAATCAAATTCTTCATAATTTACTTGCAGGACATTCAGCTTTTCTAATTAGAATTCCAGCCTGGGATTCTCTGACTTTTACATTGGAGGGCTAGAGGGCTTTCCACAGAAAGAAGATCTGCACAAGTCTGCAAGGCTGGCTGCTGATTCCAGCTTTCTGTCATTCAAACCACTGGACATCCCTTGGGTCCAGTGAGAGCCTTCTAGAAAGCCAGATCTTCAGTAAATAATGCATCCAGAGTCCTCTGAAAGAGTTTAACCAGACTAAACAAAAGTATATCACAGGAACTCCTGATCCAGCTCCTAGTAGTGACATTAAAAGAGTCATATTCAAAGTTACCCTCTGAAGTAAAGGCAAAGCCAAAGAGAAGAGCTCACAAGAGGCACCGGGGTAGTGTTTTTTCAGGTGCAGCCCTCAGCACCAGAGTCACTTGTGACATCTGCACAAATGCACATTTCTGGGACTTCCCCAGATGTATCAAATCAGAATCTGAACATGGGTCCCAGGCAGTCATCCAAGTGTTTTTTGTTGCTATTGCTTTGATTTTATTTTTTGTTTTTTAGTTTTTGTTGTTTGTCTTCTTAGGACTCGACATTTTTGTCAATCGCCCAGGACTGTTCCAGAAATTCCACTCAGGTCGTGGGACTGAGCCACAAGCCTGTGCCGGTGGTGATGGATCTTTTGTGTTAGCTCCAAGCTGCTTGACCTCTAGCTCTCCTCTTTCATATGTCAGTGGTCCCTTTTATCATTTGCTTGGTCCCTACACCAAGCCTCAGAGAATCTAACTGTATATATTATGCTGGGACCACGGCAGGCAACTGGGTAGAGCTGGCCACCTTGCTAACTTGGCTCCAAGAACACAGCCTGCAAAGGATTCCTTCATCAACATGACATCTGCCAATATTATAAAACTGTGGGATTTACATTAAGATATTTAACAGCCAGGTTTGTAAAAGACCAACTCAGCCCCCTGCCTTATAGAGAAGAAGAAAAGGAATGGAATATGGCAAAATATACCAAATAATTGCTTTTTGTGGTTTACTTGTGCAATCAAGTTAAGTAGTCTTTGGAAGGACAATGCTATCTCAAGTTCTGCTAATAAAAGTAGCCAAATTATTTCTCTAAATTAATAATGAGTATGTGTATATACCCTTCTCAGTTAATTAAATATTGCCAAATAAATTAATATTTTCTAGAGAAAAGGAAAAGAAAAAAGAATAGGGACAAATATTCTAGCACATATGTCACCATTCAAGAGATTCAATGTCTCAGTAGTAGCATGAATGGTTAAACACCTTCTTCCTACTTTGTTCTATGTTTTCTGCCTTATTCTCTCTCTTTCTCAATTCTATTTTTTTGTACTCTTATACTTACACAACTAACAATGATGACATTTGATCCATAGGCATGAAAAGAGGACTTAATGATGCATAATGTATGTAAAGAAGTAAAAAAATCTAGCTCTTTCCTGTAAGGGGCACAGAATAAAATTATGAACTTTCATTCTAATCCTTTTGGAATCATAGTTCCAATCATGACATCCCTAGCAGGACTAGCAGGAAATGAAAACATCACCTCTGGCAGAAGTGGAATAGGAGACACAGAGTTGCGTGGCAAATTCTCCAGGGTTCCACAGTGTTTGCTGGGAAACCTTCTGTCTTGAGCCATCTCCTTGCTCTGTCTACTGAACCTCATATTGGTGCTGGATAACAACTCATTACTACTAATAGCAACCATATTGTCTAGTTTTAAGAAACTGCTAATGTTTGGACAGGAGCTTACAAAGAAAGAAATCTTTATAGAATGCAAACTGGGGCAACTAATGGGCAGTTGAAAGTCTGAAGCTGATTTATATGCAAGCCAGTCAGGACAAAAGATTAAAGAAATTAGGGACTTGGGCAAATTCAGCTGAGCTCTGGCATGCAAATAAAGTTTACAAATGAGAAAGACATCAAGATTATGACAGTAAGAGTGCAAGGCTAGCACAAGTTCAGCCAATCCCAGCAGTTTATTAAAAACAATTCTCCCCTACTTCACAGAATCTGCTTCCAAAGTTACATAACCCTATCAGCAGCAGCAGCACCAGGGCACTCTATCCATCACCCACGTTCCATCCGGCTAATTATTGAGCGCCAGTCGTGCTTCTATGGGAGAGAGCTGAGAGCAATTTTGTAAGTCCCTGTGTTTTCATTAATGTGAATTTCTCAGCTTTTCTAGGTCAGGGAAACACTGGCTGATTATAAGCTCTAACTTGTATGAAGAGGGGAAAGCATGTTGGCTCATTTAAAGGAGCTGATGCCAGTTCCCAAGATTTGGGGAAAGAAAATAGAGTGCTTAAAAGAATTCAAAATTTATCTTTAAGAAGTAAAATAAATTGATGAGAATGTTTGATATCTCTTGAAGGAATCAACCAAGAGATCATATAAGGTATTCTGAGTATTAACTTTCCAAAGAAGACCAACTTCAGTTATAGAAGACAGTCTAGTTGATTAGAATTCAATTCCATGTAGCTCTTCCTACATAATACTGAGTCAAGAACTGAAAACTTGTATAAATATCAACTCACCCATTTATTTAGCAAAACACTCAGTGTAGCCTGCCCCATCTCAGAACTAGGGAAACTCAAGAAATATAGAGGTCAAGTTTCTTCCTCTGTACTCCAGAACCTTTTATCTATTCCTCATCTGCAGCCTATATAGCAATAATTTGTCTTCTCCACTATGATTGTAGCTAGTCAGTGAACGAAAAAATAAAAGAAGGAAAGAAAGATAGACTGAAGGGAGGGAAAGATGGAGAGAGGGAAGGAGAGCAGAATGGAGAGAGAAAAATTCCTTTCACAGAGCACACCAGCCAGTTCACTGTCAAAGTAGCAGAGGCTCTGAGTTGGGTAAAAGTGGCTCATGGAGAACCATTGACTTTCTCTTTCCTCCTTGTGAGCTAACTTCTCCATATGGGCCCAACCCTAACCGTCAGTTTTATGGGCCATAATTTGCATGTGAGGCCCAGTTAGAATCACATTAATTTTAAAGTTGAAATGAGCTGAATGACCCATTTGACAGATTTGTTTTCAATGTATTAACCACCTTCAATACAGTAATAGGTCATATAAACTTCAGAGAATAATAAGGCAAATAAGATAGACCAGGAAAGAGAAAACTATATTTACAGAGAAAAGTGGAACTCATTTTTAGGATAGCCAGGTTGAAAATATTTACTATGATAACAGAGTGAGACTCTCATTAAGATTTTGCCTGGTATCCCTAAAAAGAATATTAGTGATAAAAGAATAAAATGTCTGAAAATGGCAACCATTAAGGAAGGCAAGGAACAACCAGAACTCTTACATACTTTGGGGGGGGGGGGATGTAAATTGGCACAATCCCATTAAAAACAATTTGGCATTACCTAGCAAAGCCAAATATGTGCAAACCCCACAACCTAGAAATTCCACTCTTAGGTATAGGCCCTAGAGCAACTCCTGCACGTATGTGCCAGGAAAACATGGTCAAAATTGTTTATAAATGGCATCGTTTGCAACAGAAAAAAATGGAAATTATCCAGAAGTCCATCATCAGTCAAATGGGCAGGTGGGTTGTGGCATATTCACCGAAGGACGGATGATGAGCTATGAAAACAAATGAAGCACAGCTCTGTACTGCAATGTGGATGCCATGTTTAAAAGAAAGCAAACTATGCAAGACTATATACAATTAAAGTATAGCCTGTAAGCAAAGCCTGTAAAAAAGTAAAATCATGTAATACACTGTTTAGAGATACTTACATATGTGGAAAAACTATTTTTAAAAACGTAAGAGAATTAACACATACACACCAATTGAAGTTAGCATTTGCAGAGTAAGAGGACACAGGAAGCTTACACAGGGGCGGAGCCTGCAGGAGGGTCGGGATCCCCATTGCAGTACAGGGATGGTGTTAGGGGTGTCAGGTTGAGAGGTAGATTTGATTCATATGTGATCATTTTCTTGCTAGGCTTTATAGCTTCCATAAGTGATACATATTCTATTTATATATCAACTACTACACACACAGAATTATTAAAAATTCTGATATACTGCACAGTGAAATACCATGCAGCCAATGAGTAAGCATGCCAAATTGTACATAAAATCCACAGCACATTGTACCCCATAAACACATTAATGTAGCACACAGGCATGATTTAATACAAGAAACAAATTAGATCCATATATCCCGAAGTAAAAAGGATTTCAAGACAAACTGTTGAGGTTAAAAAAAAAAAAAAGTCATAGAAAAATACCACAATAACAATCTCATTTTTGTCACAAATAAAGGAAGAAAAAGATTATAAACCTTTTTGATACATGTGTGTGTACCGGAGACCTTCTCCGTGCCCCTCCACACGCTCTGCACCTTTCTCCACTCTGCTGTGTGGCCGAGGTGGCAGACCTGTGTGAACTGCACCTGCAGCTCTGCCTGTTCTCTGGCTTCAATTACATATGAATACACAAGCATAGAAAACAGACTAAGAAGATATGCAAGAAAAGGGGGTTAGTGGTTAACGCTAGTGAGAGAAGCTAGAATTGGGGGAAGAAGAAAAACACTAATGCTTTCATCCTTATATATTTTTATTGTACAACTATGTCTAAGCCAAAGGTTGTCATGTATTATCTGGACAAAACACAATTTTAAGAGTGCCAAAAAATAATTTTAATAAATGTAGCCCATGCCAGAGCAAACTGTGGCGCAGAACTATTGCCTGGCCTCTGTGTCCATAGGCTGCTGGCACTGAAGTGGGTTGCACGGAGGAAGAAGAAGAAAAAAATGTACAAGTTGGGTAGATGTTAAAAGAAGAAACCAGGTCCTTTTACTTCTATATCCCCTGTGCCTACTACAGTGCCTGTCTAGCACAGCATAAGAGGTTCTCAGAAGGAATACTGATGCTATCACACAGTGAACATTAGACCTAAAGGATTTTTCAAAAGCAAGTATGCATCTGTGGGGTTTAGTAATAACAAGGAAGGAAAAAACCTCA
The DNA here is from genome assembly GCA_963573935.1 of Arctocebus calabarensis. NCBI lineage: Eukaryota > Metazoa > Chordata > Mammalia > Primates > Lorisidae > Arctocebus > Arctocebus calabarensis. Next base: position 34,069 of record CAUYON010136104.1, read on the forward strand.
GAGAGTAGCTCAACAGAGGCTCCCTAAAAGTGGTCAATGGTGGCCCCCACTGAATACAGGTGCAGGCAAAAACTGGGCTATCGGCCTGATTCCTGAGGCTGTGCCAGTATGGCCTCTGGCCATTAGCATTACACCTGACCTACTCATGCAAGTGTCTCTTATAAGTCTGACAGCATTCCCGTACTACTATCTCTTCTCTTGCTACCAGGGTCTGGATGCTTCTCCTTACTATAAACTTGACGGCCAAATCCTTCGGCTACCACACTATGACTACTGAAGTGGATGGACTCTATCAGAACACCTGTATCTAGGGATGGCCACTAATATCTGCCTCACTGTGGTAGGGAGATTTCCGGCCCAGAATGCTCCCATCTGGCCCACTCAGCCTCAGAGAGTTTGATTAAGAGCTTTCCTTCTCAAATGGCACACAGGCACTGTGTACTTCCTCCATCATAATATTTATTAAATTGTGTTGAAATTGCCCATTTATTTGTATGCTTCCTTTTATGAAACTTTAAGTTCTTTGAGTGCAGGGGCTAAGCCTTATTCACACCTGTATAATAAGAAACATTGACATAGGGTAGAAGGTCCTTAAATACTGGGGAAAAAAAGAAAGAGAGGGAAGTGAGAAGGTCTAGGAAGGAAAGAGGGAAGGGAGGGGAGGAAGGAGAGAGAAAAGGAAAAAGGAAGGATGAGAGAGAGAAACAAAGAAAGAAAAGAAAAAGGAAAGAAGGAGAAAGAACAAAAGAGACTAGAAGACTAGAAAGAGAGAAAGAAAAAAAAAGAAAAAGAAAAGAGGGGCGGCACCTGTGGCTCAAAGGAGTAGAGTGCCAGCCCCATATGCCAGAGGTGGCAGGTTTAAACCCAGCCCTGGCTGAAAACTGCCAAAAAAAAAAAAAAAAAAAAAAAAGAAAGATAAAAAGAGAAAGAAAAGAAAACATTTTGTTGGGTCCATAGATACGGATAATACAAAATATGTCACCCTGTTTTGCCTGCTGTGGATAACCATTAAAGCTGTGGATATTCAAGAATCAATGTAAAGACAAAGTCTCAGTTTCATCATATACTTAGCTGAGAACATTCTTTCCACAATCACTATGCTGGGGGCTAATGATATATGATACCATGGTGAGAACAAAACAAAACAGAGTCACTTCGCCACTCCCATGCTTACATCTGAGAACTCTTGGGTTTTCAAATTTCTGATGCTTCTAAATGTTCTGAGACATTTTCCAAGATCTCTCCAGTATCTTTGGGCTATTAGATATCTCTGTATATTTCTACTAATTGTTGTCAAACAGGAGATTTTGTGCAAGTGAGTAATTAGCACTAGGTACAGCTCTCAGAGATCTGACTGGATCCTCTGGGCTAAATTATCTCAAGGATTCTTGCCAAAGTAACGAAAATGAATGTTTAATGTTGGCCCCTCTGTCTCTCTAATGGCTTTATAGAATTCTCTGGTGTTTGAAAAGCATCCTGGAAAGTAAATAATGAAGGTTCGGTGTTGCTTTCTTAAACACTAACACAAATGAAACCATTAAGCACATGAATCAGAGATCGTATGTGTATAAGAGAACATCAGGAATTGAGACATCTGAAAATTATTTCTAAAAAAACTTAGGCAAAAATTCCATTTAATTCTGTCCAGAAAGACGGTATCAGTCTCACTGTATTGAACAATGCTACCTTCTAATTACTCTTTGCCACCCTTCCTGTCCTGTAATATGTGCCTGCTGATGGTGTGTTCCCCATCACCATACTGCATCTGGGGGAGGGAACACGAGCACTTCCTTCTTAACAAGTAAGGCCAGAGATTTCTCCAAGCACACGAACACCACACAAAAAGCCATGAAAAGGAAAAAAAAGAATACACACAAAATTATAATTTCCTATCTGGTGTTCACTACTTTCCCTAGGTTTATAAGGCATTAGTTATGCTCATGAGACATATAGCACTATATGATATGAAAAGAGGCAGACTGGCTGGGTGCTGCAGCTCACACCTGTCATCCCAGCACTTTGGAAGGCTGAGGCAGGAGGACTGCTTGAGGCCAGGAGTTCAAGACCAGCCTGGGCAACATAGTGAGACCTTGTTGCTACAAAACATTTAAAAACTGGTTGAGCATGGTGGCATGTGCCGGTAGTCACATCTACTTGGGATGCTGAGGCAGAAAGATTGCTTGAGGCCAGGAGATCAAGGTTGCAGTGAGTTATGATGGTGCTAGGGTACTCTAGACTTGGCAACAGACTGAGACCATGTCTCAAAATAAATAAATAAATGAAAGGGAAGGAAAATAAAATAGGTAGACCAAATTAGGATGCACAGTTGAAAGACAATTAATCAGAATCAGCTTTCAACCATCCAAGTATGGTTCATGAGAGGAAACCTTTTCATCTCAGATTGGTTTCCCCAACCACTATCAAGATAGAATTTTTTTTATTATTAAATCATAGCTGCATGCAATCAAGGGGTACAATGTGCTGGTTTCATATACAATCTGAAATGTTTTCATCAAACTGTTTAACATAGCCTTCATGGCATTTTCTTAGTTATTGTATAAACACATTTGTATTCTGCATTTAGTAAGTTTCACCTGTACCCTTCTAAGATACACCATAGGGTGGCCCCACCAATTATCCTCCCTCCACCCCAACCTCCCCCCTCCCCTCCCTTCCCATATTCTTCTCCTATAGTTGGGTTATAGCCTTCATATGAAACCTTTAAATTAGCTTCGTAGTAGGGCTGAGTACATTGGATACTTTTTCTTCCATTCTTGAGATACTTTGCTAAGAAAAATATGTTCCAGCTCCATTCATGTAAACACGAAAGAGGTAAAGTCTCCATCTTTCTTTAAGGCTGCATAATATTCCATGGTGTACATGTACCACAATTTATTAATCCATTTGTGGGTCGATAGGCACGTGGGCTTCTTCCATGACTTAGCAATTATGAATTGGGCTGCAATAAACATTCTGGTACAGATGTCTTTGTTGTAGTGTGATTTTTGGTCTTCTGGATATATAC
>CAUYON010136106.1:0-10569 GCA_963573935.1 Arctocebus calabarensis
TAGTCCCAGCTACTAGGGAGGCTGAGGCAAGAGAATCGCTTGAGCCCAAGAGCTGGAGGTTGCTGTGAGCAGTGTGACGCCACGGCACTCTACCCAGGGCGATAAACTGAGACTCTGTCTCTACAAAAAAAAAAAAAAAAAAGATAAATGTCATGAAGTTGGACTGAATTTAGTAAATTTAGTGAGTATATGTACAGATGGTGTACCTTCTGTGACAGGAAAACATGAAGGGCTTATTGCACAGACAAAGTATTAACAGATCCAGATTGTCTTGTTTCTATTCATTGTATTTTACATCGGCAAAATCTCCATACTAAAGCTACTATTTTAAGTGACGTTTTGCAACTAGATGTAAGTATTGTTAACTATTTTCGCACAAATACAAGAGAGCATCTACAGTTCTGCAACCTGCTAATGTCGAATGATGAGGTATTCAGTCTGAATTTGCCACATCATTCTAAAGTACATTGGCTATGCAGGGGTAGATGCTAGACAAAATTATCTCTGTGAGAAAAGATGTCAAATTTTATGAATAACAGAATCAACAATGTGAATTCCTGATAAAAGATTTCTATAGAAATGCAGTATTTCTGTGTACTATGTCATATTAAAATGACTTGAATGTTTCTTTGCAAGGTAAAACTAAATCTATATAGATGTGTGCCAAAAAAACCCAAACATTTCAAAATAAGTTATGTTTTTTCAAAACACTTCTTCTTTAAAAGGAAATGTCAGATGAACACTTTCCCCAGTTAGCAAAGGTCACTGGTAAGCAGTAGGATACACTCGAATCATCTGAAGAATGTACAGCTGGTATAGAGTTACTAGTTGAAGAATACAACGAAAGGTTCACTGACTTTAAGAATCACGGTATCACACTCCAATTAGCATTTTAGCTTCACCTAGTTGTTATCACCAAGGTACCTAATACGGATGGAATTGATTGAGCTCTCAGTAGATGACATTTAAGTCATTGTCTGATGCTAAGAATGATCAAAATGTTTTCTTGCTTTTCAACCACTTATTGCTGTCAATCTACACTGTCCTACCGAATCCAAATCAAGACATGATTCAAGTCCCAGATGACTGATTCCCACCTAAAGGATCAAGTACAACTGCAGACCTCCAGGCTGCAACCAAATACCCAAATGTTTCCCAACAAAAAGCACACATAACAAAGTCATTAAAATTAATAGTTTTCATTTATAGAAATCATTAAGTACATAGTAAGTTAGATTTTTGCAAAATAATGTACATTTTTAAGTATATCTAACTGAATTTTCTTGGATATAGCTGTATTTGATTACAGCTAAATTAATGTGGCCTTTCAACATGAAAGTTTTCCCACCCCTGTTGTAAACCCTGGCTTGTCCAACATAGAAGCAGCAAGAAAATAAGCAAATGAGAAGTAATCAGTGTAGTAGTAAGAAAATGAAAACCATGTGGTTTTCTGGTTGTCAAGAAAACACAATGTATTAAAGCTGTAGTCCCCAGGGTGGCGCCTATAGCTCAGTGGGTAGGGCAGTGGCCATATACACTGAGGCTGGGAGGTTCAAACCCACCCGGGCCTGCTAAAACAACAATGACAACGGCAACAACAACAACAAAAAAAACAGCCAGGCAGTGTGGAAGGCACCTATAGTACCAGCTACTTGGGAGGCTGAGGCATGAGAATCGCTTAAGCCCAAGAGTTTGAGGTTGCTGTGAGCTGTAACACTACAGTAGTCTACAGAGGGCAACATGGTAAGACTCTGTCTCAAAAAAAAAGAGAGAGAAAGAATTTGTGTTTTCTTTCATTTTTCTAAAGATGGAAGAAAAATAGCAGAATAGGGTGGTGCCTGTGACTCAAAGGAGTAGGGCGCTGGCCCCATATGCTAGAGGTGGTGGGTTCAACCCAGCCCCGACCAAAAACTGCAAAGAAAAACAAAGGGGGGGGGAGAAAAATAGCAGAATACTCAAATACTGATAGGAATTGTCAGAAAATGAAAAACTAACAATTTGGCAGACAGAAGGGCAAATTTCAGATGCAATGTCCTTGTCTATGTATGTGAGGGGGATAAAATTCAGCTTTTCATAGAAAAAGACAAAAATGTGGGTGCAGATGCTTTGGTAGAGAATAGATACGATAGAAGGAGTCTATGTAAGTTCTGTTTTGATTGTTTCAATCTTCTCAATGAAATAAGAAGCAATGTCAACATCTTGGAATGATAATGAAAGATGAAATATTTAACATTTAAGAGAGGAAGGAAAGATCTGAATATACAATATGATTTTTAGACAACATTGAAGGTCTCCTTGAGGGAAGTGGTCATGAATTGAGAATGAGACCAGTTGGTATCATGATGGCATGGGTATTTTTGTTGTTGTTGTTGTTGTTATTTTGGGGTTTTTTTTTAAGACAGAGTATCACTATGTCACCCTCAGTAGAGTGCTGTGGCGTCACAGCTCACAGCAACCTCAAACTCGTGGGCTTAAGTGATTCTCTTGCTTAAGCCTCCCAAAGTAGCTGGGACCACAGACGCCTGCCACAACACCCGGATATTTAGTGGTCCCAGGCTGGAATCTGTATCCTTATTACCGCAAAGGAACAGAAAAAGATCAAAGGGAGGTATTGAGGATACAGATTCTTATTTTTGTCACTGCCGTTTTAGCTGACCCAGGCCGGGTTCGAACCTATAAGCTTGGGTGTATGTGGCTGGCGCCCTACCCACTAAGCTACGGGAACTGCCAAGCATGTGTTTTTTCCCTGTCATGTTCAGTTGGATAAACAAAGCACGAAAGAAGGAAGTTGGGTTTAATGAGAATTGTGGTTTTGCCAAGCAAGTGCAAAAAGTGGGATATAGGAGTCAAAGCTAAATGCAAAGGAATGATTAAAATGATTAGCCACAACATTAAACTTGGAAAGGTTAAGTGAAAACACCAAGAGATGAGGTAAAGGGAAAGGGTAGTAGGATCAATGGATTAAAATAGAAGTTACTGTGTGGCTGAATAATTGAAGAACTCTGGTAATAAACAGAAAGAGTTGGATGATAGGTGTCACGGAAGGAATGCTTAAAATTGAACCAATTATTGGAAAGACATGGTCTAGTATATGATCAAGTGTGAGTGGCTGTGGCAATGTAAAGAACAAGAATGTTGCAAAGGAGTTCAAAGAACACAAAGACTAGGGTGTCTGAAGTATCAAGTCTATGTACAATAAATTACTAGGGATTAAGTAGTATTCCATTCTCTGAGAGATGAAGGGGAATGAATGATGCAAGAGTTTTCAGATGACAGCAGCAATGAGGGTTTATGGGTGATAAGAAGAATTTAAAATCTGGAGATTTTCAGGGAGTAAAGAATAGTGTAAAAAACAAATCATTTTCCTCTCTTCTCAGTAAAGACAAGACCTAACTCATACCTCCAGACTCAATAATACATGAGATATGAAAGAAAAAACTGTCACTAATTAAGGCAGCTACAGGGCAAGCAGTGTCCATTACAGCAAAGGCACAGAAAAGGATCAAAGGGGGGTGGGGGGTTTGAGGACACAGATTCTGATGACAAACTACGAATTCCAGAGAACAAAGTGGCAGAGGGACAGAATCAGGCACATGCACAGACTTATGGGAATTGAAATATGACAGATGAGAGGGTGCCTGGGAGTATAGAATATTGGCTGACAGGTAAAGGACATGATTAATATTAACCCTAGTAGATTTAAGGCCAATGATGAAAAGAGAATACGAACGGTGATGGCAAAAGTAAAGTGAGTTTGGATTTTTCTTGTATGACTTGTCAAGGGAAAATAAATTCTAGTTCCAAATAGTCAACTCCAGATATGGACTTTAAAGTAACAGTGTCATCTTAAAATGACCATTTCAGGAGAAACAAACTCTCCAAATGTGTAGGTTCCATCTTGCCCCATGCTCACAATCGCTAATGTTTCTCATCAACTATCACATGTCGAACTTGTCAATATTATTTTTCAAATGACCCAATATAAAGAAATTAATAGCTGTCATTCCCTTTTCTCCTGGAGACCTCCTTCAAAGGGTTTCCATGTTTCAGTCTAAACTAGCTACTAAACCATTGTCATTCTTGGCATTCTCTTGTCTTCTACTTTCTTGGTTAATAATTTATTTTGATAGATCACATTCTCTAAGAGTTTCCAGAAAGAAATACATAGGAAACAAATTTTCTGAATCCTTGCAAACTGAAAAAATATCTACATCTTATCCTCAATATTGATTTATAGTTTAACTACAAAACGGTAGGTTAAAAATCTTTTCCCCTCACCTCCTAACTTTTGAAGACATTGTTCCACTATCTCTTAGTTCTGGTACTGCTATATTGAACAAACACATTTTGATTTCCATTTCATTGCTAATCACTTAATCTATTCGTTGGAAACTTTGTTGATTTTAATCTTAATCCATAGGGTCATCTTATAATGCTATATGGGTTTTTACTTTTTAATCATTATTCTGGATGATAAATGGAACATTTCATCCTGGTGACTCTATAGTCTTCAAAAAAATTTCTTCCATTAGTTATCTGATACTTTCCCAAGATTTTGTTTTCTTTTTCTGGTTGTCTGAACTTCTGAATGTTCTCCAGATCATGAAAAGGTCTCTAAATCCTAAAAGTGGCTTGGTGCCCATAGCTCAGTGAATAGGGCACTGGCCACATACACGGAGGCTGGTGAGTTTGAGCCCAGCCCGGGCCTGCTAAACAATGACAACTGCAATCAAAAATTAGCCAGGCATTGTGGTGGGAGCCTATAATCCCAGCTACCTGGGAGGCTGAGGCAAGAGAATCACTTAAGCCCAAGAGTTTGAGGTTATTGTGAGGTGTGACGCCGCAGCACTCTACTGAGGGCGACACAGTGAGACTCTGTCTCAAAAAAAATAATAAAATAAAATAAATCCTAAAAGGGAGGTAGGGAGGGGCAATAAAATGAAAAAAGTATCAGTACTGGCAATCTGGAAGCAAGCTAGAGAGAGGGAATGCAGGTTTCACAGTTTAGTGGGCAAATTCACACTTTATCTCCCTGATGTCAGTCTAATACCCTACCCCTACCACCCTCCACAGGGACCTAATATCCCCAAGTCCAGGGTCTCTCATTTTATTTATCTATCTAGAGAATAAGCCTCACTTTTATGATATCTGTCATCTCTAGGTCCTGAGCTTTGATAGATTTCTAAGAAATAACCTGATTGGCTTTCTTTATATCTCCTTTACATGGCCTTAGTTGGTCTGAAACGTTAGGTCAATCATCAAATCCAATAAATCTTTTGCTAATTTTCCTGCTTTTAAAAAACTTATTAAAGGGCGGCAGCAGCAGCTCAGTGGGTAGGATGCCGGCCACATACACCAAGGCTGGCAGATTCAAACTCAACCCGGACTAGTTAAAGCAACGACAACGCCAACAACAGCAAAATAGCCGGGCGTTGTGGCGGGTGCCTCTAGTCCCAGCTACTTGGGAGGCTGAGGGAAGAATATCACATGAGCCCAAGAGTTTGAGGTTGCTGTGAGCTGTGATGCCACAGCACTGTACCCAGGGTGACAGCTTGAGACTGTCTCCAAGAAAAAAAAAAAAACTTCTTAAAGGCCAGGCACAGTGGCTCATGCCTATAATTCTAGCATTTGGGAGGCCAAGGCAGGTGGATTGCCTGAGCTCACAGATTCAGACCAGCTTGAGCTAGACCAAGATCCTGTCTCTAAAAATAACCAGGCGTAGTGGTGGGCGCCTATAGTCTCAGCTACTCAGAAGGCTGAGGTGAGAGAATAGCTTAAGCCCAAGAATTTCAGGTTGCTGTGAGCTATGACACCATGGCATTCTACCGAGGGTGATAAAGCGAGACTCTTGTCTCAAAAAAAAAAGAAAAACTTATTAAATCCTCTTCTCCCATTCTTAGTCTTTATAAGTCTCTATCTTTTTTATTCTTTTACTGTGAATAGAATTTTTAGAGGGAGAGGAATAACCCCATAGCCTGGCTAGAAACCTAATATTTCAGGTATAACATTTCATACAATTGTATGGCTGCTTTCCCTTTTAAGCACATCTTCCAAGTAAACCAGAGACTTCAGTGTACTTTTGAAGTACTTTTGAAAAGACAGAGAAAAAAGAAATTGTATGAGTTGCAAAGTTACTGATTCTTACCACGCTAAGCACTTTACAGGTAAAATTCTATCTATCCTCATAACCACCTTATAAATGTGGTTAGCATATTTTCTCCATTTAAAAGATACATACACACACAAAATCCGCAATTCATCTTTCTCACTATACTATGTAGCAATTATCTTTTAAAAATAAAAAAAGCGGGCTCGGCGCCTGTGGCTCAACGGGCTAAGGCGCCAGCCACGTACACCTGAGCTGGCGGGTTCGAATCCAGCCCCCGGGCCCGCCAAACAAAACAACAATGACGGCTGCAACCAAAAAATGGCCGGGCGTTGTGGTGGGCACCTGTAGTTCCAGCTACTTGGGAGGCAGAGGCAAGAGACTCGCTTGAGCCAGGAATTGGAGGTTGCTGTGAGCTGTGATGCCACAGCACTCTATCCAGGGTGACAGCTTGAGACTTTGTCTCAAATAAATAAATAAATAAATAAAATTTAAAAGGCATGAGGTGGGACTGGTGTAAGAGAAACCAAAACTCTCTCAAAAGAGAAACTGGGTAGGATACTGGCCCCATATACACAAAGGTGGCTGGTTCAAACCCAGCCCCAGACAAACCGTAACAAAAAATAGCCAGATGTTGTGGCAGGCACCTGTAGTCCCAGCTACTCTGGAGGCTGAGGTGGGGAATTGCCTAGGCTCAGGAGCTGGAGGTTGCTATGAGCTGTGACGCCACCGCACTCTACCAAGGGCGATAAAGCGAGACTCTAAATATGTATAAATATATATATACACACACACACATATATATACACACATACTTTATTTATATATATATAAAACCAAAACTTTAACTATAGACTATATAAATCAATGATTATGAAATGAAGCTAAATTTCCATTCAGAAGAAAATTCACATTTTTGATAAAATAAGATTTAATATAAGAATCTAGGCTCGGCGCCTGTGGCTCAACAGGCTAAGGTCCCAGCCACGTACACCTGAGCTGGCAGGTTCAAATCCAGCCTGGGCCCACCAAACAACAATGACGGCTGCAAACAAAAAATGGCCGGGCCTTCTAGCGGGCACCTGTAGTCCCAGCTACTTGGGAGGCAGAGGCAGGAGACTCACTTGAACCCAGGAATTGGAGGTTGCTGTGAGCTGTGATGCCATAGTACTCTATCCAGGGTGACAGCTTGAGGCTCTGTCTCAAAAAAAAAAGAATCTAGACTCGGCGCCTATGGCTCAAGTGGCTAAGGCACCAGCCACACACACCTGAGCTGGCAGGTTTGAATCCAGCCCGGGACCGCCAAACAACAATGACGGCTGCAATGTCACAGCACTCTACCTAGGGCAACAGCTTGAGGCTCTGTCTCAAAAAAAAAAAAAAAAAAAAGAGAGAGAGAATCTAAACAGTATAACAAAAGCAAGCAAGGAAAAAAAAATAAGATAAAAGAGAACTATAATAATTACAACACTTGGGCGGTGCCTCTGACTCAGTGAGTAGGTTCACGGCCCCATATATCCAGGGTGGTGGGTTTGAACCTGGCTCCGGCCAAACTGCACAAAAAAATAGCTGGGCGTTCTGGTGGGTACCTGTAGTCTCAGCTACTCGGGAGGCTGAGGCAAGAAAATCACCTAAGTCCAAGAGCTGGAGGTTACTGCGAGCTGTGATACCACAGCCTCTGAGGGCAACAAAGTGAGACTATCTCTCTAAAAAAAAAAATAATTATAATACTTTTAAAGAACAGGATTCATGAATTTAAAAACTGGGTCACTATGACTAATCAAAGCCACAAGCCTATGGCCAAACTAATAAAGAATAAGAAAAAAACTCAGCTACAAAACATTATAAATAAGAAAAATGTAAACACAGATCATAAAATCTTACTGCTATTTAATTCAAAGCTAATGTTTTTAAACCTCTACCAAATAGATGATTTTCCAAGAAAATACTATGTATAAACTGTTATAATTACATAACTGACTCAAGGAGCGATAGAAAATCTGACTTTCCATCAATAAAGCATGCAAAAAATCGAGACATGTTTTTCTTTTTAGACAGACTCTTACTCTGTCGCCCTGGGTAGAGTGTCTTGGTATCATAGCTCACAGCTATCTCAAACTTTTGGACTCAAGAGATCCTCTTGCCTCAGACTCCAAGTATCTAGGACTACAGTCACCTGCCACAACACCTGGCTAGTTTTGCTATTTTTGTAGAATGGGGTCTCACTCTTGCTCAGAGTCATGAACTCCTGAGCTCAAGCAAAATACCTGCCTCAAACTCTCAGAGTGCTAAGATAACAGGTGGGAGCCACAGTACTCACCCTAAGAAATTGAGACTTTTAAAGAATTAGTTCTAATAGGCAGGCCTTAGGTCCAGATAGAGGAAGAAGGGGGAATGGAAAAGGGAAGAGAAAGTAAGCATGTAAGTTACCTCAACATACACACTGGCTTGGTGCTCGCGGTACAGTGGTTACAGTGCCAGCCACCTGCACTGAGGGTTGCAGGTTTGAACCCAGCCTAGGCCTGTTAAAACAACAATAACAACTGCAACAAAAAAATAGCCAGGCATTGTGGTGGGTGCCTGTAGTCCGTCCCAGCTGCTCGGGAGGCTGAGGCAAGAGAATCGCTTAAGCCCAAGAGTTAGAGGTTGCGGTGAACTATGACACCACAGAACTCTACCAAGGGCGACATAGCAAGACTCTTTCTTAAAAAGAAAAAAAGTGGGGGCAGCGCCTGTGCCTCAGTGAGTAGGGCGCCAGCCCCATACACCGAGGATGGCGGGTTTAAACCTGGCCCCGGCCAAACTGCAACAAAAAATAGCCAGCCATATGGCAGGCGCCTGTGATCTCAGCTACTCGACAGGCTGAGGTAAGAGAATCACTTAAGCCCAGGAGTTGGAGGTTGCTTTAAGCTGTGATGCCACAGCACTCTACCAAGGGTGATAAAGTGAGACTCTGTCTCTACAAAAAAAAAGAAAAAAAAAGATAACATACATGAGTGAGTAATTTTAAAGGGCTCTCCTAAGAGATAATGAAAGCATCCTACAGCTCTAAGAAGGTGCATGTACAAAAGTAAGTTTACACCTTTGGTGGGGGGGGTTCCCTGCTGCTAGAGTGCAAGTGGAAGTTAACGGAAAGTATAGTAAAGAATTTAACCTTGCCCCAAAGAGCAATTTAGCCTTTGCCTTCAATTCCCAGCAAGCAATTTCTAAGCCCCTGAATCGTCCTGATACCTGTTTGTTTACCTGGGGACTTTGAATCAAGTCCAATAGTCTATGTTAGCATTAAAATTTACAGGATTTTAATGTAAAAAAACAGTATCCCAACTTCAGGAGGATATGTCCTGGAGACCGAAGGCTGCCATGTGGGGTAGTGAACCACATCTGTGTGACACTGGATTCCAGTGAAAATTCTGGATGCCAAGGCTTAGGTGAGCTTCTGTAGCTGGAACACACCATGTACTTTTTCACACATCATTGGTAGTCATGTCCATGACTCCTCTAAGAAAAGACAACTGGAACTCTCCTGGACTCTGCCATGTATCTTTCTCTTGGATGACTTTAATCTGTATCTGTTTGCTGTAATAAACAGAACTGTAATTAAAATAGCTTTGAGTTCTATAAATTCTAGCTAAATAGCAATTATAACTAATGTAGTCTTAGGAAAAAAGTGATCCTACAACTGGTGTCAGAAGTTGAGAGGCTAGGTCTCATGGCTTGTTCTCTAATTTTATAGTTGGTATCAGAAAGAGGATCACTAGAGTGACTAGTGATCACTTCCTCTGGGAAGAGGAAAGATGAAGCAGTTTGAATTCATAACATTTCAATTCTTGGATGGCTACCTAGTCACTCATGCTATAGAACTCAGCTATAGTATTAGAGATAAATGTTACTGATGAAATTTATAAACAATAGATCTAATTTCCAAGGAGTTGAATTGCCAGATAAATAAGGAAATGTATACTAATAAGAAAAAAGTTAATTGTGGCACCCATAGCTCACTGGGCCCTACCCACATACACCAAAATTAGAGGGTTCAAACCCAGCCTGAGCCAGCTAAAACAACAATGACAACAACAAAAAAACAGCCAAGCGTTGTGGCGGGTGCCTGCAGTCCCAGCTACTTGGGAGGCTGAGGCAAGAGAACCTCTTAAGCCCAAGAGTTTGAGGTTGCTGTGAGCTGTGACGCCACAGCACTCTACCCAGGGTGACAGCTAAAGACTCTGTCTCAGGCTCGGTGCCTGTGGCTCAGCGGGCTAAGGCGCCAGCCACGTACACCTGAGCTGGCGGGTTCGAATCCAGCCTGGCCCGCCAAACAACAATGGCGGCTGCAACCAAAAAATGGCTGGGCGTTGTGGCGGGCGCCTATAGTCCCAGCTACTTGGGAGGCGGAGGCAGGAGACTCGCTTGAGCCCAGGAATTGGAGGTTGCTGTGAGCTGTGATGCCACTACACTCTATCCAGGGT